>CBVK0100704666.1:0-10541 GCA_900067695.1 Picea abies
TTGACAATTTTTAGTTCAACATGTTATTTTGTACTTCTTTGTAATTGTGGGTTCTACACTTCTGGGCATGTCTGAAGCCCTACACAACTTCCAGGTGGAGGTTGGTGGCTTCCCACCTAATCCAACTGGCTTATTTTGGAATTTTTCATGTCAGTACATCATTCTATACTTCCAGGGTCGTTTTGGGGCCCTAAATAGTGTTTTTCTCGCTTGCCATAGTCAAATTGTAGACATAGTGAGATTTTAATGGCATAATGTGTAGTTCTCGAAAACATGTTTCCAATAGGCTATCACGCGCCTAAAATGGAGGTTGTTTTCAAAAGTTATGACCTCAGGAAGTTGAGGTACCAACTTACCTATCGGGGCCCACATAACTTTTGGGGTTTCATCTCCTAGGGTTATGTTTTTGGATGTCCAGGGTTTTGAAATTCATGAGTAATGTTAGAAAGGCCTCTGGAGCCTCATTGTAATCATTCTTCTCATATGGATGCATGTAGCAACCACATCTCTTATCAAAGATAGTTACCACCATTCAAGCAAGTTATTTTAATTCTGCAGTTTTACAGTTTCAACCTATTTTATTTATTCAATAGAATTTATTGTTCACTAGATATCTATTGTTTATCTCTATATCCCTATGTTATGGTATTCAATCTATTATTCATTTTGTTCTGCTCATAAATCCATATCACTACAAGGTCTTGGTAAGAATATCAAGGCTCTATGGTATGGTCCTTGTAAAGTATTGGAGAAGGTGGGTGATAAGCCTATAAAATCAGTCTACCACCATATATGTACATTTACTCAATAATGAATGTGGAAAAACTAAAACTCTATGAACCTTGCATGTTGGATTAGGAAAATAAGGAGGAGGTCCTACCTACCATAGAGGACTTAGCACTAGAAGCTCAGGAAAATTCAACAAAAGATACAATTTTGCAAAAGAATTTCATAACTACTAGATAAGGGAAACATGAAATTTGGTAGGTTGGATTGAAACAACACCTTCTAGGGAAGGGAAAATGGTACTCCAAGAAGAAGGTAGAGGAAAAAAAATCTTCACCTCATTTAGTAAAATATTTTGGTAACAAAAAGCCTCCATAATTGGGGAGGTATCATATGGAATGAATCATTATATAATTTCTCATCTATCTTGGTACATTATGGGCTGAAAAATTGGAGGAATTGACTTGCGGGACCCATTTTAGGGGTAGGTCCCAATTTGGTGATTTAGGGTTTGGAACCTTCCAAACCTAGTTTGAGGCATGAAATGATACCTTATGGGGTTAAAAATATATGAGTATAGTTCACAATCCTTTGATGTTGTTCTACACATCATAATATTTGTAATGGTGCAAATATCACCTCAATCGAAGTTCATATGCTGAAGTTATGCCTCTCGTAAATGAACCTACCATGTTGACCACCATGGTACCAAGTGGATGCCACGTCAAACCCATTACTCACACATGTGGGGTTAGCTACATGTGTAATTTCAAGAATATTATAGAGGGTCCAAAACCCTAACACTATTTGAGGGTTGAGACATGTAAAAACCCTAACCCTAACCTTAGATGACTATTAGGCTATGTTAAATATTGGGTCACTAGGAAGAGAAGGGTTTCTGTTCTTTTGGTATTGTTATTATTTTGTAGTTGAGAAAATCATATAGGAGTGGGATATTGAAGCATAACAAAGGAGGTAGAATATTTTGTCGCAGCTATTTACGCTACAATGTCCATGGCAACTCGATAGTGAGTGCCCCTTTCTTTGTACTTGCATTTT
This sequence comes from Picea abies, assembly GCA_900067695.1. Lineage (NCBI taxonomy): Eukaryota > Viridiplantae > Streptophyta > Pinopsida > Pinales > Pinaceae > Picea > Picea abies. Next base: position 1,786 of record CBVK0100704666.1, read on the forward strand.
ATCACTCAGAAAAAGAGAGCAGAGCATAAGCCTCACCATCTAGTTGGTTTTTCTCCCATATTGGGTTTCCCAGGTCACATCTTGTGTTCATTTATGTGGATAGTGTGTTCATTTTCTTGTTTCTTTCATTTCAGTTTTAGTTATTTCCATAATTTTGAGCACCACAATATTAATAATAAATCTGAGATCTAAGGTAATAAATTGCATAGTAAAATATTTTCATAATATTGTAAGTTTTATTGTGATGAATTGTTCAAGTAAAATATTCGTAGTAGATTACAAATCACGGAAAGAGATCATTCATCATTCTTATACACCTTGAAAAAATCTTAGACACATCAACATCTCAGTTGTAACATCCCCAATTTTAGTCCTCACAAATCGAACAACCCATATTGATTAATATGGTCAAGAGTCAAACTATGTAAATGGTATATTGAAATAATTAATAAAATAATAATAATTTATTGTGATACAAGAGGGACGATAATGACGTGGGGCTATGATTCCACAAAAGAGGGGGATCCAAAGGGCAACAAATGTATTTTGCTTGAGTTAATGTGCCATTACCATATAATCCTCCCTTTGATTTATTATACACTAAACCTTGAGTTCATGTAAGAGAGTGTGAGTGAGAAGTCACATCCCATAGTTATTGGGAGCAAGGGGTTGAAGTACAATCAACATTGGGGAGTGTGGGAGTGAATATGTATGGGAGAAAAGGAAATTTGAATGGAAAAAGAGGAAAATTTTTACATGTTGATTTTGGACAACAAGAGAGGAGATGAGTGCTGGGAAAAACACCAGCCATGTTGTGTTTGAAGGAAGCTATTATTGTGATGTTTTTATGTTGGAAATGTGGCTTGTGTGCCTGTAAAAATGGACTACATGCATGGGGAATGTTTTCTTGTTGAGGAAATGGTTCAAGAGTCTTGTGAAGGATGGTGTGAGCACTCTTGGAGTAGTTGAGAGATTCATGACCAACTTAGTGCACTGGATCTCTGGAGGGAAGTGAGAAGGCCCGAGGGACTATGTGCAATGAAGGGGGGTCCAATTTCTTGGGCTGTGCAAGTTGCGAGGAAGAGTGTTGGTGGATTGGAACTATTGTTGGAGTAGAACTTGGGTTTGGACTATTGAATGTGGAGAGTGGAAAGCCAAGAGGGCTAGACCTCCTTGTGGACTAATACCCTCAAATCGGGTGTGACTTTCTATTAAAAAATAATGAATAGTAATCCTGTAACTGGGAGGGACATCTTTTGTATGTAGCCAGTTGATTATTTTATAGACAGATAAGTTTTTTGTTGTATTTATTATAATTATTCCTCTATCTAAATGAATATTTGAATGCTATATCACTTGTATTTGCTTGCTTTATTACATCCATGAGTTTATTGTTACCCCTTAGTTTATTTTGTATGTATGGAATATTTTAAATTTCTCTTTTAGTAAGCACAAATGTTATCAATGAATATGAACATAAGTTTTGTCAAAATCAATTATTTAGGAAGAGTTAGTTTCTCCCTCCATCACCTCTTATGCAAAGATCAAAGTATTCAAAATAAAATTTTAATTTTCTCTTTATTTGCTATTTTTTATTACATTTCTAAGTTGTGGTATTATGGTTCCCTTTATGGGTGTTTGTTTTATTTTGGATGTGTTTTCATATAAATAAGTTTTTGTGCACGATTTGATTTTGTAGTGTAGAGTTTGGACTCTTAATGTGTTATCCTAGTGAATAATATCTTGTAAAATTGCAATAAACTAAGTTGCTAAGCTTCCATTACAGGTCTGTTTGACCCTAATGTCAAACTAGAATTTCTTGGCCAAGAAATTGTCAAATGTATTGACCTCGCAAAAGATGGTCTCCATGGAGTTCTTTTGGTACTTTCAGTTAAAAATCGATTTTCGGCCGAAGAAGCAGCTGCTTTAGAGACCTTGGAAACGCTGTTTGGAGAGAAAATTCGCAATTACATGGTGGTTATCTTTACGGGCGGTGATGAGTTGGAAGACAATGAGCAGACATTAGAAGAGTACTTGCGTGACAGCTCACCTGCGCTTCAGGTTGTTTTTTTCACCTTCCTTACAAAAAATTTCTTCTCGTACATTTTCATGAAAGGGGTTTATATCCTAAAATAGTTTATGTAAATTATGTTCACCAATAAAAGACATAATATTGAAGGGGTTTTCTAGTTATGCATATGTACACACCAAAGTTGTTTGTATAATTAGACATTGTTTCTTCCTTTAGTACCAAAGAATCCATGGACTATATGGGCTAAAAGAATACTACCATTCTGCGCTTTATAAATTATTCTTCTCTGGTCTCACGGGAAATTGGAATTAGTGAGTGAGCAAAGTGTTCTCCATAAATTGGAATCTACTTCTTCCTTTATATGTTTTCTATATTTTTTCAACATATATCTTTAGATATGATGTGTTAGCTACTAAAATGACCTGTTTTAACTTTATGCATGTCAAACCTATGTTGATGCCTGCAGAATCTTCTACGCCAGTGCAATGATAGAAAGGTCCTTTTCGATAATAAAACCAAATCAGAAACAAAGAAGGAAAAACAAATAACTGAATTGCTGAAGCAAATAGACATTGTAATGGCTCAAAATGGAGGTCATCCTTATTCTAATGAGATGTTCCATGAAGCTCAGGTATGTGTGCACATTTCAGAATGCAAAGATAGTGGAAATGAATATCTAGAGATCTCTTTGCTCATTTTGTTTTATTTCTGCAGGAATGGTCAAATAGGCGCAAGGAAATCGACTCCGGTGGATGTTCAAAGCAAGAAATGGAGATTTTACTGGAAAACATGGAAAAAAGACATGCGGAACAGTTGAAGAAAACAACGAAAATGGTAATAATTTTAATCTTAATCTCAAAATGGTCTGATTCATTTAATAATTAGTCTCAAACTAGTCCATGAATTGGATATTGTAATGCCATGTAGTGTGCACTCTATGTATTTAAAAAACTATTAATAAAAACAAATGTTTCAATGTGGATCATAAATAAAACATTTCAATGTCCACCTTAAAGATAGATAAAGTAATTGGAAGTAAAACAATTTTTATTAAGCAAATTGGTGTTTTCTACTTCCCCAAGAGAGATGTGTAATTCATTAAATGAGTAATATGGTGTTGACATGTGGAATTTAAAATAATAGTAATAACCAAAAAATTATTTCAATGTGGTACATAAATAAAATACCAAAGAGATGTGCAATTATTTTCCTACTCAACATGGATTGACACATAACATTTAAAAAAATATTAATAACAAAAAAATATTTCAATGTCTAACTTAAGTAAAATAATTTTATATGTAATTGAAAGTAAAAAAACTCTTATTTCTTCAATAGGTGCTTTCTATTTTCCAATATGAGGGAGATGTGTAATTCCTTCAATAGACTTAATAAGAAAATATATATATATTAATTTAAAAAACATATTTCAATATCAACTATATATATATATATTACCAGTGTAGATTCATCTTAATTCTCCAGACGGATCAAATACCTTGAAGTTGCAAACATTTCTTGAAGATTTTAAATCTAAAAAGGGTTTTGAACACATAGTTCACTATATAAATTATTTATTTTCCTGGATAAACCAAGAAAATGTATAAAAGGGTTTTGAACACATGGTTCACTATATAAATTATTCATTTTCATGGTTCACTATATAAATTATGCTGGTTTATAGAACATGTAGGAAAAATAAACCAGCATAGGCGCCAAAGTATCTTGGATTATTGAGTTACAATAAATATTGGAATTATATTATTTTATATTTGGAAGAGATATTGACAAGGTTGTCTTGGCCTTGATACACATTTGAGATTTTGGAATCGTGTTTTTGGCCATATTTTCATGACATATCGTGTTTTATCAGGTAGAGGAGAAATTGCGTATGTCTACAAAATTATTTGAACAGAAGTTGGCAGCCGAGAAGTCTGCACGACAAAAGGTTGAAAGAGAATCACATGAAACTATCCGTAAGCTTAAAGAAAAATTGCCAAAACCTCCGCCACCTCGGCCACTAGTTCTTCGACCTTGTCCACCTCGGCCACTAGTTCTTGGACCTGGTCCACCTCTTGGTGGAATTTGTCCTTGTCCGATTTTGTGAGTGTGAATGATTTTGTTTCTAAAACTTATTGCAACCTATATTATCCAAAGGATTCCAATGTCTCGTAGGGATCTATTTTGAGTATGTGCGATCTAGTTTTGAATTATATGATCACGATTTACTACTTGAATTTCTCTCAACCTTTAACCTTTACCAGCTTTGTCATACCAGACCTGAACAAAGGGATGAGTGATTCAATTTGGAATCCGTGTATATACTTTACCTTTTTATGATAGTCAAAACGAGTTACATAAAATTAAAATATGGATATCATTATGTTTGAGGATACTAATCTTATGGTGATTTTCCTTTATTTTTGGTAGTCTTGCATTTGTACAATTATCTTGATTAAAGTACCTTTTATCTAAGGCCTCAACTTCCATATAGGTTCATTTCATTTCCCTCTATCAAACATTTTAAAACCTTCATAATTGAACTTTTCTTGTGTTTTCATTTTTGAAATTTATATAATATAGAATCATAGATATGTGATATATGATTATTCTGATTTAGTAACGATTTGGAAAAAATGAACTTTCAAAAATGTAATTTTTCTTTATTTTTATTTTGCAAATTATATGAGGTAGAATTATAGATATGTGATTCAGTAACTATTTGGAAAAGTTATTATTAAAGTGATGGTTTTAGAATTATTATTTTCAAAGTCATTTTTTTTTCTTTCTTTAAAGTAGATCGGAATCTCATCATGGATTATAGCTTTAACCTTACACCTCCACAATTTTATTTTAGATGTACTTCTATGCCTGTGCATTAAATGTGATAGCTTAGAGAGAACATTTGTGTTTTCTCTTCAAGGATAGTTGTTAAATTCTTTTAAAATCATTTCATACAGTTTTATCTTTAAGGATAGATTTTCAATTCTTTTAAAATCAATGCATGTTAAGAAGGAAAATAGTTCTTGTTAGAGAGAGTAATGTCTATGATCTTGTACTTGCTTGTTTGATTGCAAGTGTTGAATTTTCATTTTGATACCATGGAATGTAGGATAGATTTTCAATTCTTTTAAAATCATTGCATATATGCCTTTTTAAGAAGGAAAATAGTTCTTGTTAGAGAGAGTAATGGCTATGATTTTGTACTTGCTTGTTTGATTGCAAGTGTTGAATTTTCATTTTGATACCATGGAATGTTTGTAGAAGATGAAGCATTGTGGAAAATATATCATTGAGTCTTCAAGTTGTTATAGTTATTGTTTTGATTCAAACATTTTATTTATGAATTAGTATTTGATGGCAAATGCTCAATCTTTTTGATATACTCGAGTCTTTAAAATGAGACCCGTAGTATTTGGACTTCATAGCTAATAATAAATGATCAATAATTTGTAGAATACCAAATTTTTCTAAAGATCAAAAGTTATACTCTACAATTCCCTCTATATCTATTTATACATAATACTTTGGAGATTGAAGTGCCTCTACTCTTCATATTGACAACTTTTCACTTTTTAATATGCATGTAAACTGAGTTTATATGAAAATTCAAAGTTAAATACATAAAATATATACTTAAAACATTAGAGAGGATTTTTGGAGGGACCTTTTCATTTTGCTAAAAAACAAATTAATATTATTGGTCACTAAATCAAGTGGAAATTACATATTCTGAGGGATACATTATTTATGGAATCTAGAACATAATAAGTCCATACCTCTATACATGTTACCTAAAAAAAAAAAATTCAAGATTGTCTAAGAAAATTTTATATTAGATCCTAAATATTATTGATTGATATTTATTTTTCTATCAACCTTATTGGGTTCTTTATACCTATGATATAACATGAGAGAATTCTATAAAAGAATTCCACAACTGCCTTTATCCTTTTCGCTCCAAGTGATGTGCCTTCTTCATCTATATAATTCTAGACAATGGACAAGGTTTTGATAAGATAATTTTCACACTTGATTTTCTTTGCATACAACTTGTGTTCTATAAACATTTTTAAAACAATCCCTAAGAGTTCCTCATGCTCATCTTCTCATTTCCTTGAATTCTTGCAACACTGAGAAGTTTTCAATCCTAGGCACTTCATCATTTGGGTTTAACACACAATGTAACCAATTCGTAATGCTTTCTGAAGAAATTTTTCAATGGCATAAATGATATCTACCATATAATCCTAGGAGTGTCTTGAATAGTTCTTATGTTCCCTTCATCATTGTTGCAACCAAAATATTTTCTATAGCAATGGACTTTGAGTCAATGGATCCAATAAATCCATGGTGATTAATAAATTAGATCCAAAAGATAGTTGATTCACTATTTGAGTTATGTTCTTCTGCATGCCAATGGAAAGCAAGTCTAACTACAACTTGCTATATCAACTTGCTTGACATTGTAAGTTTCAATTAATTTAGAGGCAACATAACTAGGACTAAATAGAAATAAATTGACTCTAAATCTCATTTGGAATCTCTAACATGGTAGATTGATCATCTACCTATCGATCTCTAAAAGTTGCATATATCTTGGGGACATTGGCAATATTGCATAAAATATATGCTTCTTACACATTGCTAACACCTTTATCTTTTCCTTTTCTTCATAATTAATTTTTACAATAATGACTCTTTCTCCACAAAAAACACTGTACAATTCCCAACTTTATTTCATATGTACTTGCATTGAGTTTGTGTTGCACTAGTTGATTTGGATGTAGAATACTCTTGTTAGCATTGAACAAGGTCCATACCCCTTTTTCTTCTTCTCTTGTTTCTCCCTATTCTTATATTTTCATTTCTCATGTAAATCTTCCTTATATTTGGAGTGGATTTTACAAAAACCTCTTTTGATGACTTTAACTTCATGGCTTAAAAACCAATCACCTTCCATTGTTCATCCTTGATGTAGGAGACGTATTTCAAAAGTTTCATGAACTTTCATTCATACTTAATCATTGTTCACACAAAATATCTAAATTTTTTAGGTGACTTCCCATTCTCTTATTATCTTCACCTTTATATGATGCTTCCACCATGATGAGAATTTCCTTGTAAGGTCAAATATTGTTAACTTTTCCTAATGGATTCCTATGTAGTTACACAATTGGAAGTATTTCTTTAGTCCTAGCAAATAAACATCTACTTACATAGTTTTCACGTCTCTATCAAAGGATGATCCAGGAGGATCTTGGTGGCCACCCACCTTGTCCAACTAGCTCAAAACATTTTTTTTTGGAAACTTACTATTTTTAGCAGTTTTTCGGTTCATGAACTTTTGGGGCCATTTTGAGGGTCTAAACAACATGTTTTCACAATCAGGAACCTCAGTGAAAGCTACATGATCTTATTGATCCCTCTAAATGAATATCATCATCAATACCTTTCCAACGAGCTATCGTGCACCCTAAACAGAGATCGTATGAAAAATTTATGACCCTGGGAAGTTGATGTACTAACTTACCCCAATGGGGTGGGCCCACATGAATTTTGACGCTTAATATCCTAGGGTTAGGTTTTTGGATGTCTAGGGTTTTTGAATTTATGTTTATTGTAAAAAGGACCTCAGAGACTCATTGTACTCATGTTCTTGTGAATGAGCATAGACACCACATCTCTTGTAAGAGACAAGTTGCCAACATTCTAGAAGCTTGTTTCCAGTCTGTATTTTACAAATTTCATCATATTTCTTATTTAGTAGAAGTCAAGTTTTAATGTATCTATGTTATTGTTCACTGTGGATCTGTGTTAATATTATAAATCTGTGGTTTCATTTTGTTCCTCTCATAAATCCCGATCAGTGGTATCAGAGCGGTATGCTCCTTGTAATTTTTTTAATGCATGTCCTCGATGCAATCGGGGTATAGAGAGTTGGTTCTCTAGCTTGTTTCTCTTGAGGAAAACGACTCTCGCATGCCCAAAAAATTGTCCATGGTGGGCGAAAAGAAATACGACAAGGCATGAGATCCTTCCAAAATGTTGCTCGAGGAATCCCTTGCGTGACATGGGAACGAGATTATCGAAAAAATTGCACAAATCCTTCGATGACTGCCGAAAAGCGATGCATCCACCTCAAGCAGAGGCGCCACCCCCTTCAAGGTAAAAATCAATTTTGATATTCCTATATTTGAAGGTCAAATAGATGTGGATATTGTAGATAAATGGTTAAACCTTCTAGAAGAGTATTTTTCTATCCACAACTTTTTCAATAGAGAAAATATTACATTTGTGCTCCTTAAGGCCATCCCCCATGTCAAATATTGGTGGTATAATTTCTATGAGCAAAATAAAATAGAGGGTTCCACATTATATACAGTTGCACCCACTTGGGGTTGCTTTAGGGATGCTATTAAGAAACAGTACCACCATGTTGGAAGTTATGACAACTTGTATACAATATGGACCACACTGCGGCAAGAAACAGACCAAACAGTGCCATAGTTCACTAATGTCTTCCATACCTTACGCAACAAGCTAGGTATCAAAATACATCCAGACATAAATTGATTTTTTGGACATCTCATCCTTAGGCATGTCCTATCGATATGCTGTCAAAATCGAGAGGAAGCTTAAACAAAAGACACAGCAGTTTGGGTCTGGGAACCCCTCACAATAGAAGCAGGGAAAGGGCAGCCCAAACCCGAAGAACAAAGGA
>CBVK0100704669.1:0-22114 GCA_900067695.1 Picea abies
TAACATTGCAAATGGACGTTTTTATAAATTCCTGAAAACAAATGGAAACAGGTTTTTGCACTTTTACACTAAGCAAGCATTCAACGATTACACAAGCGCGCACAATGCCCACGACAAGAGGTATAAAACACATTTTATTTACTTTGTCGCATTTGTCCTTCTTTCTACATGACATATTTTCAAACATCTCACAAGTTTTCATGAAGGATTTGTACTAAGTTTTTTTAGGTGCACGACCAATCGCATCTTGCTGCTAAAGTGATTTTCAAAGCTAAAATAAAAAAACTTTTGAAAAATACATGCCTTATTAACTACTTGAAGGAGTTGATTCTCGTCTTACACATCATGGCGTTTGTAGTTACACATAAACCCATTCATAAAACCATTTGCGCCACGAATGTCTTCCTCCAGTTCTCCTTCAAAGTAGACTAGTCATCCCTGTGTTGAAGCCCATCTTTCATTGCCTTATCTGTCATGACTTCACACATGCCTATCTTTCTAAGTCCCATACATCTCTTTATATTTTTCAGTTCATTTTTCTTTGTCAATAAAACTATCCATCTCCCTTTCCATGACTACATTGCCTTGCCATAAAGACTGTTACTACTGGGATCTTTTCATTTATATTCCTACCACTCCTTTTATCCGAACTCATGTTGACTGATGTGGGATTCACAAGTCTTGCCCCATCGACCTCAACACCTTATCTGGGATATAGACTAGAGTCCATTTTGAGTACCTGGAGGCTTGCATGCCTTAATGGCAAGTTCTCTCACTGACAATCATGGGAATACATCAATGTCTCTTGATCGTCAAATCTTGCAAGTGGCTCGACATCAGATCATTCATTCACACTTTTCCAGATGTACTCGGGTACCTTGGCACTCATTGACATCAATGGTGAGTTTCCTCGCATTGGTTAATGAAATTCATCATTGGTCAGTAATCCAATGACTTCTCTTCATGCTCAACACTGACACATCCATTCGCATGATTAGAATTGTACCATCAAGTTTAGCAGTAGGTGAAGACTATACACTTTTCATGACTCTATCAACAGTTACAGTCGCATGACTACAACTATCTAAGAGTACTACAGTTCCACTTTCACACTTTCTCTTTTCCATGATTCATTTAGTAGCAGTTCAGATCCCTCCACTTCACATTCTTTGATATAGCAGACAACAGTCACAGCTACAACATCAATCACTTTTCACATGATCCTACAACAGTGATATCTTCCATGATCTAGCAGCCACATCAACCATATTCCTATTGCATAGTTCATCAACATTTTGGGTAAGTGGAGGTATGTTATTTTCTAAACTTTAATCATGTAATTCCTCAACTGCTAGCAATCAATAATTTGGAAAATTCCTTCGCCAAGTTCCCTTTCCTTTTCACTTCTACGACTTATGCCACATTGCATGAGGACATGCAACAAGTTAAGTTGGGGGGTAGGGGACTTTATTCACTATCATCACTCCATTTTTCCACTACCATCATTCCATTTTTCGTCTTATTTACCAGTTATGAACATTTCTTTTCTAACGATACTCTGTTGCACTTTACTTCATAAACATTGATATACATATTGGCATGATTCACACATATACAAAAAAAAAAAAGGGCTTTCTTATACTCAGTGATGTTTTCCTTATGCACATTGATAGCATACATTTTCGAGTAAGACTATGGGAAAATTATTATCATAACAACAAGAGAACAAATAAATGAAATGAATGTTGTTAACACAAGAACCAACATTATTTATATTCATGGTTGTCACACAAGAACCAACCATAAGAAAATGCCAATTGTTACTCATGTAAATCCCATCTTGGAAACATTCATTATAATCACTCAAAGCCAGCATCCAAATGTCAAAATTTCTTGAGAAGATCCATGCATGGTTGCATGAGGACATGCAACAAGTTAAGTTGGGGGGTATGTTCGGGCTCAGAAATGTCCTATTCCACCTTTCCCTTCATCATTCTTCACATTCATTGCCCCATTAACCTTTCACGATATCATTTCCATAAATATACTTGGGTTTCACCTTATTGTTCTCCACTTTATTCATTTTAGTATTTAAGAGGAATTTGTGATTAAATGTTAGAAAATCGACATGTTTTCATATATATCTCAAATATGTGTGAGCTTTGTAATGTGTAGGAATATGAGAAAGATTAATTCAAAAGGACTTCTCGAATACATCCTCCACCATTTCAAGATTTGAGAAGATAATTCAAGCCCATTCCAAGGAGAAGATCATGGAGATTTGGTTGGAATATCTTATCCAAGATATATGAAAGATATGTGTGAGGATTTGAAGGGATTATATTTTGTAATAATGGGAAATAGGTTGAGAGAAAAGTGGATCTGTAATAATGAGATGGTTATCTTATCTTCAAGGCTCTCATGTATAAAAGAGAGTGCTCTCTCTTCATGAGGATTCAAAAAGAGAGTGCTCTCTCTTAGAATTCAATCAGGATAAATTAGAATTCAATCAGTTATAAGTAGAGAATTAGAGTAGTCATTAATGGTAGTCATTAGGATTCGAAAGAGAAAGAAATTCTTAGCTTTGATTCATGGTTTTGGTTTTCATGCTTTTATTATTTTGTTATGAAGATTGATTTGGTTATTGTAATAGAAGATTGTTTCATTAGCGTGAGCTCGCATATGTTGTTGTGTTATTTAACTCTTCACATGTTGTACTTGCTTTTCCTTCACGTAGTTCTCCATTTCTAGATTAATTCCTTCACACAATTTTTCATTCCTAGATTAATTTCATTTACACAACTAGATTAATTCAATTCCAAGTCGTGTGTTAGATTAATGATTCTATTTCAGTTGTGTGTTAGATTAATGATTTAATTTCAGTTGTATCTTAAACATTAGATTAGATTAGTCCCGCTTCAATCTTGCATATACTTTGTGTGTGCTTCGTCATTTTACGAACCCTGGGTTGACAAATTATATAGTTGGGTAGATACTACAATGCAATTAATTCAAAATTAGTTCGACCCAATGTAACGATTGTTGTTCCTTTTGATCTAATTGTTGTTCCTTTTGCAGGTTGTGTTGTTCCTTTGAATAGAATAATTGTTGTTCCCTTTACGATTTTTGTTCCCTTACATGTGTTGCATCTCTGGAGGCTGGGTATTGGAAACAGAAGGTAAGAACCTACGTAGGCAACAAGTAAAATGCTTGTGCCAGTGCCTACCTTTGGTTGATGCATAGAGGCTGTTTTTAGGACATCTTTAGAGCCCAACAACAAGCTAGCTCGTGATGAGACCCCTTGTCCTTTAACAAAAACAATTGTCAAAGGCCATTTCCCTGGTATGGTAGCCATAGTGGGAATGTCACTTACGTTATTATCCTATGATGGTGGTAGGTTGGCTCGTGATGAGACCCCCTATTCTTTGTGGGAGAAGTTTTATTACTTATATATATATATATGGGATTTATTAAGGGAGGCTCATATACTCCTTAAGAGTCAGGGATGGCATAAATAAGTGTAAAGATTCCAAGTAAAAGTGTGCTTAAGACTCCTTATTATAATATGAAGGTGAATTATCATTCAAGTATATTTGTATGTATATAGGAAAAAGAAACGAATTATGGTGGTTACAGATTATGAACAAGATTTAAGATATTTTGAAGAAATTAATCCAAAGAACAATTTGATAAGATATGAGAGATAGTCCACAAAATAATGAAATATCATTGCGATGATAATAATATTGGTGAAAATTACTCAGTGAAACTTGTACCCCAAAGAAATGGTAACGTTTTAATAGCATGAAGGAAAGGAGCGATAATGAGGAAAAAACACAGAAGGAACAACAGTTGTTCCTTTTTAGAATGCATAGCGCAACCCAAGATGAAGGAATAGAAATGATACTCAAGGGAACAACAATCGCGTGAAGGGACGATAGTTGTTCCGTTCAAATGAACAACACAATACTCAAAGGAACAACAATTGTGCAAAGGGAACAACAGTTGTTTCGTTCAAATGAACAACACCGATACTCAAAGGAACAACAATTGCGTGAAGGGAACTGCAACTGTGAATTTTTAACCATCTAAATAGGTAATTTTGGAAAGTTCCCATGGAAATATATTTTTTTTTAATCTAAGACTGATTAGTCATCAACTAAATTCATTCAATTATTATGGGTCAATTTATTTCAGAATCAAGTATTGGATGGTTTTTTGATGTCACGAGTTCATTATAGTTGTCCGATCACTGCTGCGAAACATGACATATTTGGTTTTCTATGAAAGACAGGGTTCGTGTGATAAAATAAGGCCAGAAAAGAGTGCTAATTGTGTATATTACAGTCATCATCCCTAGTTCTTATTTTCCAAAGTGACTTTCATAAAACTAAAAAGAAGAAAACTAACAACGCAATTAAATAAATATAAAAAAACTATATACAGTATGTACAGTGTCAAAAAAAATCATTGTTTTATAAAGCTGGAGTGGTTGGGTTACCTTCCCAGCCTACCAAAATTTTAACAGTAGAGTCCTTACTTACTTCATGGTATAAAGATTCTTTTGAGGGCGGTTGATGGTAAAGTGGTAACCGATGTCTATTGACCAGAAATGGAGATCTAGACCCATTGATGGTACTTAAGGTGACCATGCCATTATCATGGAATTCATTAATTTCATATGGTCCCAGCCACCGTGTCTTTAATTTTCCCAGAAAATCTTGAAATCTAGAATTATAGAGAAGCGCCCAGTCACCTTTTTTGAATGATTTATTCTTGATATTCTTATCATTCTAGGTCACTCTCTATTGCTGAATAACGGCTGTGCACTCCACATCAGATATGCATGCTTCATCCAACTCGTTGAGTCACTGAAGGCATTGTTTATGTGCTTTTGTTAGATCCAGTCCAATTTCCTGGGCCATCCTTAGGGTCTTGATCTCAAACTCGATTGGGAAGATGGGTTCTTTACCATAGACTAGGTGATAAGGAGAGTAGCCAGTGGTGTTATGTCATGTTGTGCGATAATCCCATAAGGCATTTGGGAGCTCAGTAGCCCAATTATGTCGGTTTATTGAGATAGTCTTTTTCAAGATTGCCTCCAAGACATTATTGGTGCTTTCTACTTGCTTGTTTGCCTGTGGGTGGTATGGAGAAGTAACCTTGTTCTTAATATGGTAATTGTCCAGGGTGGTGGTAATTCTATGAGATGTAAATTGTGACCCCCCATTAGTGATTACTTCCTTGGATAGTCCATAGTGTACAAATAATTTGAAAATAAATTTGATGACTAGTTCTTCTGTTTCATTTGGTAAGGCTTATGCCTCTACCCATTTGGTCATGTAGTCCGTTGCAACTAGAATATAGACCTTCTGATTTGATGTTGGGTTGAAGGGGCCAATGAAGTCTAGTGCCCATCTCTTAAATGGTTCTACGACTACTTGTGCTTTCAAGGGAATTTCATCATCCTGACCTGGTTTTCCCATCCGCTAATTATTGTCGTAGGTTTGGACATATTTCTTTGCATCTCTAAATATTGAGGGACAGTAGTAGCCCATCTATAAAATTTTGTGTCCAATCCTGCGGTCTGCAAAATTCCCACCACAGGGCTTGGCATGTCCTTCCTTCAGTATGTCGTAGATTTCATCCTCTTGTACACATTTGTGGATCTGGAGATCATCTCCTATGTGGAAGAGACATCCATCGATCCAAGTGAATCATGCACTACGTTGGACAATTAGTTTTCTTTCCCTTGATGATAGATGTGTCGGTAATTTTCCCACTGCCAGATAATTTGCCACATCAGCGTACCAAGGTGGCTTTGTGGTGACGACAAACAGATGTTCATCTGGAAATTGGTCTTCAATTGTTAAGGAGTCATATGTTTTGGGTATGCAGGATAGGAAGTATGAGACAAGATTTTCTCTTCTGGGTCGATCTTTGATGGTCATGTCAAATTCCTGCAATAATAATAACCACTGAGTGACCCGTCCATTAGTAATCAGTTTATTAGCCAGATATCTAATAACAGAATGATCAATATACAAAATAACTGGATAGCCTATTATATAATGACAAAATTTATTTATGGCAGGTATAACAGCTAAAAATTCTTTTTCTGTTACTGTATAATTAAGTTTAGCTGGAGTAATATTCTTGCTAATAACATAAATAGCATAGGGTTTCTTATCTTCTTCCCGTCCAAGGACAACACCTATGAAGATATATGATGCATCATTGGAGATGTGGAATGGTATTTTCCAATTTGGTCCTCTCAACACCGGTGTTGTCGAGATCAACTTCTTGAGTCCTACAAATGCCACATCACACTTGTCAGACCACTTAATCTCCACATTACCAGTCAAGTCATGTAAAGGTGCAATGGTTCGTGCAAAATTTTCCATAAATCTATGATAGTATCCTGAAGCACCAAGAAAACTACATACCTCAGTTTGTGTGCATGGTGTAGGTAGATTAAGGATTACCTCTATTTTTGTTGGATCTACTCTAATTCCATCTGCAAAAATATAATTCCCTAGTACCACACCTTCTGTCATCATCATGTGGAATTTTTCATGGCTTAAACATAACCTGGTAGCAATGCACCATTCTAGTACCTTCTCCAGATAATTCAGTGCTTGATCGAATTCGTCTCCATAAGGAGTGAAATCATCCATGTAAACTTCAAGCCCTTCATTGATAAAATCGCTCAATATGCTCAGGATGGCCCTTTGGAATGTGGTTGGAGCATTACAAAGTCCAAAGGGAAATACTCTGTATGCAAAGGTACCCCAGGGGTAGGTGAATGTGGTTTTATCTTGATCTTCTAGGGCAATCTGGATCTGATTGTAGCCACTAAAACCATCTAGGAAAGAAAATAATTTCTTCCCTGCCAAAGTATCCAGGACCTGATCAATGAAAGGTAAGGGGAAGGGTTCCTTTTGAGTGGCTTTGTTAAGTTCCCTGTAGTCGACACAGATTCGCCATTTCCAATTTTTCTTGGGGATGATGACTAATGGGGAGACCCACTGACTATCTGAGAAAGGGTATATAAAATCTACATCCAACAGCTTTTGTAATTCTTCTTTAACAATATCCCAAAGGTGGGGATTCAATCTTCTTTGTGGCTGTCGGATAGGTCGAGCATATTTCTCAATGTTAATGTGGTGTGTGTAGAGTTGTGGATCAATACCTTTCATGTCAGAATAATCCCAGGCAAAACCTTGTTGGTATTTAGAAAGGACTTGAATCGGCTTTTGTTGTTGTTGCTCATCTAAATTGGCATTGATGTTTAGAGACTTCCCTAATGCGATAACAACGGATTTGTTGTTATGAACAACGGTAGTCGAGATTTGTTGTTCCATTAAATCTTCTAGTGAGTCTCCCTATGCTTCACAGTCTAGAACAAATTGGAGCATATGGCATGTTGGATTACCCATGGTGGCTAGGTTTTTAATAAACCCAATGATTACATCATCCTCTAGCCGGTTCTTGAGTCTGAGAGCTTCTTCCAATGTGAGAGGGGCTCGTAAATCCTTTTTTGGATACCGTGGTGGTGACAATTGTGGATATATGAAAGTCAAGCTTGGCTTGGCTGGAGGATATAAGATGATATTTTTTGTGACACCTCCTCTAGCAATTTTCATATTACCCATTCATCATCTTATGTACGCATCAGTTGTTTTGAGCCATGGTATGCCTAGTATCAATGGATTCCCTTTGAGTCCACTTCTTGGGTTGATGATGAGGAAATCTGTTGAATACTCCAAAGAGTCGACTAAGATTGATATGTCACGTAGTGTGCTGACTGATCTAACCACTGATCGATCAACCAATTGTAACATAATTGGGGTGGGTTCGAATGAGTCAAAACTCAGGGTGTTGCAGGTTTCCTTAGTTACGATATTGATGGTCGCACCCAAATAAACTAGTGTATTTGGAAAAGAAGAGCCCTGGATCTGAATTGTTACCATGGGGTTCCCTAGATCTGCATATTTGACTGGTTCTTATCTACCTAGAATTAGATCAGACAAGGCTCCTACTACAAAAACTGTTGATGATGAATTTTTTGTTTTCCTAACAAGCTTCCTCCCACATAGTTCCTTGATCATTTTTGCATATATTGGAATGTCTTGCAGAACCTGCAAGAATGGGATCTTGACATATAAATTCTTGAGTTCCCCTACAATGTCAAAGTTAGGATAGACAATAGTTTTTTCTATCATCAATCTTTCGAGGAACGGAGGGGAAGGAGTTTCATCCTTATCAAGATCCTGTGACTCGACTGTGTTTTCCCCCTGCTCGATTTCTTCCGTTATTACCATAGTCGAGGGAATTTTTGTTGGTTGTTTGTTATTTTCATTCTCCTGCTCTTGGAAAATGTTATTTTCTTCAGGAGAGATTATATGCTCCAATCTCAATCAGAGTTCGTTTCACCCTACCGAGTTGGTCTCCTCTTCCCCATTCTCCATAATCTAGACGAGCTGAGCTGGTCTATTATTAGGATTGGGGTGGGGATGGGCCAGTAATTGAGGGTGCAATTGTGGTTGAGGGTTTTGGGGTAGTTGGAGTGGATATTGCAACGTGGGTTGGGTTTGAGGGGTCATCCCCATGGGTTGATTGTTTATCCCCATGGGGCGCTACTAGTTTTGGTTCCAATTTGGGTTTTAGGCAGTCGTATTAGGTCACTGCGGAGGGTAGGGGTTGTTATTTGAGTTTTGCAGGATGAGGTGGGGTATTGTGAGTTAGGCCAAGTGGAACTTGTAGTTGGTTGATTCTTCTAGATGGAATTTGCAGGTGGGTATTTTTGGGGCTTCTAGTTCTTATTAGTAAACGGTTGGCTTTGCCATGCATTACCAGAATTTTTCTACTGATTATACTCTCCAGAAAAGAAAGAGGAGGGGTCCTGGAGTGTATTTGGAGGGTGAGCCTACCATTGACAGTGTTGAGCCATCAAATATAATGGTTATGTTTCCTCTTCTTCTCCTCTAAAGACAAATTTCAG
Organism: Picea abies; assembly: GCA_900067695.1. Lineage (NCBI taxonomy): Eukaryota > Viridiplantae > Streptophyta > Pinopsida > Pinales > Pinaceae > Picea > Picea abies. Next base: position 9,005 of record CBVK0100704669.1, read on the forward strand.
TCCAGGGAGTGATGGGCATTGCTTCGTGTCGTGATCCTTGGTGCAAATAGGACAAACCCAAACCACATCCAAAGGACATTCCCTTGGACCATTTTTTTTCTGCATCTATGGAAAAATATGGCCAAAGTCTGTTCTTCTTCTGCTTGTTTTTGTTTGGCCTTCAATACATCCAATTGTGTAGTCAAAGTGATTAGAATATTTGTTTTGAAATTTTCTAAGAGATTACCAACTTCATCTCGTATAATGCCCCTGTTGGTCATGTTTTTATTTCTAGTGAGGGAAGTTCGCATTCCTGATATGGTCCGTGTACTTCCTTGTGAGCACCTGATGCACAATAGAATGATGTTATCATAAGTTTCTTGATAAATGTCACCTTTTCCCATTAGATTGAATGTTTCTACCCATTCATATTTGATACCTTTAATCAGAGTTGCTTTAAGTACTTCACCTGGTAATGTACCATAGGGTGATCTCTGTAAGTTATACTGAAATCTCTCAACATATTTTTCTAATGATTCATTTTCTTTTGCAGTCATTTAAAAGATTTCATCTTTTAGGTCCTTGGTTCTACAATAATCTTGATATTTTTTCAAGAAGGCTTGTTTCACCTCATCCCGTGAGTTGATGGTTCCACCTTCTAATCCCATAAACCAACGTAGAGTTTCTCCCTTCAAGGTAGAGGGGAACAGTTTTAATTTTTTGGGTTTAGAGGTGTAATCATACCCTCTACATAGGACATCGAATTCGAATAAGAATGTGTTCGAGTATTCTGAAATCAATAAATGGAAGGTTGGCATGTTCTAAAGGGGGATTTATTTCATGGGAGCATTGGCAATTGGATCAACTATCGAATATTCTAACGTGGAGGTCTGGGGTCATTGTTGATTTGGTTGTGCCATTTGATAAAAAATATGCCAAAAATATTCAGGAATTTCTTGATCTAGGTGTTCTATTAGAGGTGGTTGATTATTTGATCCTCTAGTGGATTTGATTGCACTCCATCTATTTTTTATTTCGGGTATTTTAGGTATTCCTTCTTCTTTTACAGGAGATTCAGGATCAGGGGATGATGATGGGTCTGCCTTGGAAACCCCGCTAATTTATCCTTCTCCTTTCTCCAGATTTCAAGAATTTCCCTCGTCTAAAGGGTTGAGGGGTGGAAGGTCTGTTCTTTGAAAGATTTTCTCAGTACCTTCAATTTTGCTATGAATCTCAGTGTTGGATGCAGTTGGTGAAACTGTTGCCTGAGGGATTCGGATAGGTTCTTTCCAAGGTCTGACTGAAGCTTGAGATCCATCTTTTCAAATGAAGTCATCTATGAAAGTGCTTCTCCCAGGGATCACTAATCCCTGGGCTTTGGTAGTTTTTGGTGGGGGTTTAGGTTTTTCAAGATCTTTCTTCTTACTCATACACACTTCACGCAAAAAGAAATTTAAAAAGAAACACCTATATGACCTCTTAAGTGTCAACTGGAGGTAAGAATTGGCATAAACATCTTACTTATTGTCTGCGTAGGTTTTTACCTTCCGTCTTCAATACCTGGTCCTCCAGAGACACAACCTATGCTACCTTTGACATTCTCCCCGGTAATAGTGCCAAAATGTTGGGGTCTAAAGATGTCTAAAAAGAGCCTTAGTTTAACATTAATTTATCAACTCAAGAATTCGTCTTTTATCTCAAGAATATCAGCAAAGTATATGCAGATAGCTAATAGAGGCTAAAATCGCGTAGTTAAAGAAAACATGAGTTTATCCACAATCAAGTTCCTCAAATGTTCATTAAATATTCTAAAACTAAGATCTTACTTAACATAATTGAAATCTGATTACTAACATGCTGCAATTGAAAAGGAACTAACTAATCTGTTGAATTCATTTAACTAAAAAGTAGTAATTGAATCTAAGTAAAGACTTGCAAAATTAACTATTAACTATGAATCAAATTGCTGGAAAGGAAATAATGAATTACTCTCTCTATGGAAAGAAACAACAATTGTAATCTAATCAAAAGGAACAACAAATGTAAGTTAATAGAAAGGAACAACAATCGTAACTTTAATTCAAAGGAATAGAAAATGGGAATCTAAGTAAAAGGAACAACGCATATGAAAATGTGAGGAATTGTCAAGTAGTAAACTACAGTAATGGAAATTGGAATAGAAATCATTAATACTCGAGAGAAATGTCTATCTTTTGTACGCAAATAGCATAAAATCATTAGCACACCTGTGCATTTGTCTTAACTATTGTGAAAGAGAATTGGATCATAAAACAGAAAGCAAACTAATAGAATTACAGATTTGAGACAGTAGCTCCTTTGGAATGGGCCCTTGGTCCTCAAAAGCACTGTTGTTGGAAACTCAGTATGTAGAAATGGTGAGAATTTTCAAAGATTTTATTGATTTCATAGTTGGTACAACATTCACAAAAACTGCTTGCGCAGAGTAATTGTGAGTTCTAAATACTTGGATACAATTCTTAGATTATTCTTTCAGGATCTATTACCCTCTATATATACAATAATCTAAGTAAATTAAGCCATCCTAAGGATCGAGAGATCCACAGGATTTCTTTACTATTATAAAGTTACAATATAGAAAATAAATAATCTTCAAAACTGCTTTGCGCCAAAAGTCCTCAACCTCTAATAGCTTACGTATCTTCAAGATCTCCTTTGCTATTTCAGTTTTGACAATATTTATCCAATCCTGTAACAGAATCAAACAATTTCAATCGTATTTTACAATCTATTTAATATAACTTCAATAATATCACTAGAATACATATTAATCATTTTCTATCTTATTTATCCCTAATTAACAGAAAAGTCAATCAAGATTATATCATGAATTGTAAGAATAAGGGAGATATTTTCACCTTTTTCATAACCCAACATCCATTGTTTCAGTTGTGGCTTCCAGAGGCAGACACACGAGTTCTACTCCACAGCTGCCCCTAGCAACACTTGAAGTGGACCCAGAGAAATTTATCATAAAAGGAAAGTCCCCTCAAGAAGGAACTTCTACTGTTGAACCAGATATTTCTGATGTTTTTCATGGTCCTTCTTTAGAAACTCCAATTTCTACTTCTCATTCCCCTATTATACCTTCTATTGGAGTTTCCCGAAATTTAAATTTTGGGAGTGTTCCTGTTGAGTTTTCTCCTCCTAGTCTAGGGTTGGAGGGAGAAATCCTTGTCACTCCTCTCTCTCCTAAAATTATACCATGGTTTAGACCGAGCGCATTTTAAGATTTTCCTGCCCCGGGTTTTTCCACCCCTCCTCCTATTACTGTCGTTGCTACCACAAAGAGGGAAACCTCTGCTCCTTCAAGCCCCAAATCCTTTACTATTTCCTTTTCATCCAGGAGGCTCAGTTCCAGTCTCCCCTACTCGAACACCTTCACCTCCTCATTCGCCTCCACATATTATCCCTATGGCAGGTGCTAATCCCCCCAAAAACAAAATGGATGCCATAGTGGCTACAAGATATGCTCCTCTAGTCCTACCTCAGACAATGAATTCCCTTCCTACTGGAGATTACCTAAAATATATGCCTAAGTTCACTGGAGAAGAAGACATAACTGCTAAAGAACACCTTGTTGCTTTCTATAGTTATGCAAACAATCTAAATATTGAAAATGAAGATGTCTAGATGAGAGTCTTTGTCCAGATCCTTGATGGTGAGGTTAGGAAGTGGTTTATGGGATTAACCCATGGATCTATTGCTGGGATTGAAGCTTTCGATGATGTTTTCTTGAGGCAGTGGGGGGATAAAAAATATTTTATGTATTATGTCACAGAATTTGGGTCTCTAAAGAGAAAGGAGGGAGAATCTATTTTTGATTTATCCAAAATATTCAACAAGATGTACAATAAGATTTCTGTTGAGATAAATCCTACAGAAGCCTCTGCCAAAATCACTTATGTAGTTGTAATGTTCTTGACTTGGCTAGTCTAGGAAACATTGCTATTGTGTGTGTAGGATCAATCGTTTACATCATATAAATGGTCATACAAATAATAAATGCGACAAAGGACTGCAAAGTTTATATTATGATATCTCTGTGGATTACAAAAGGTCGAATGTGGTTGAATAAAATGACAACACTCGTCTAGATAAAAAGACAAAGGGATCTTAGCCAGAATACAAATAAACAACAAAAGATAATACCCAGAATATGTGAGCACTGCAGGATCAATGGATGTGTTGGAACTATGGACGTTCGTACGATAATTGTTGGAAGTCTGGAAAGTTCTCCCTGGGAGCTATACCTCTCGGAATGGCCTAGAAACTATCCCAAATGATGTGCCCTACCCTAGTCCTTTGTACTGGTAACTGTTGGACCCCTCTGCTGGTGGTTTTGGACCTCGAATGGATCCCCCTCTTTCTCTAGAAAAATGCATCCTAGTGATTCCATCGTCGAAATCAGACGAGATGTGTCTCAAAATGACTGTTTTGGTCTACTAGGAAATGGGTCGGAAGGGTTTCCTTGAATGTGGCTTGATTCTCACTCGAGAACCATGAATGTATCCGCCAAAAGTGTCGCACTCCCAAGTCTGGAAAATGCACCCCAGATGATTCCTTCGTTGAAATCTGGAGAGGCGCCAGACAAAATATGCACCTTGCATTCCTCTCAAATTGGTTGGAGGGAAATCTCAGAATTCTCCCTGGATGGGACAAGTCGATCTCTAATTGTTGTTGAAGGATGATGGAAGACCTATGTGATCTTCCCAGTGACTAGGGTGTGTCTCTCAACACCAAAATCAACCAACTGGTGTCTTCCTCCTGGAATCCACTGAACTATCTCTCCTGAGATGCACCTCTCTCCTCAAATGACAAGCCATAATCTGCATAATGATGAATTAGGTCACTAACCCTTCCTTTATAGCTTTCTAAAACCCTAAATCACTACTGAAACCAAATTCACTGTTGACTTCCAAAACCCTAAATCCCTGCTGAAACCCTAATTCACTGTTGACTTCTATTTTTAGCTCATAATGACTTAAAAGTGCTTTTAACCCTTTTTAGCTCAATGTCACTTTCTGAATATAACACCTATGACTAGAGTGACCTCTAGTAACCATGTTTACCCCTTTTCTGGACCTGGATATAGTCTAACAGGGTGGTTTAGACCATTAAGCCTCCTCTCTGGAGCTCCTATTTGGAAAGGGACATTATAGTCCTCCCTTCCCGAAATTTCTTATCCTCAAGCAATAACAGTCTAGGGTGTTGCAACACCTGCTCACTCTCCCAAGTAGCATCATCTACTGGAAGCCCTCTCCATCTGATCAAACACTCTTATATGAACCGACTCCTCAGTTTCCACTCTCGGAACTCCAACACCTCCTCTGAAACCAGCTCCAAATGTCCCTCCTCATACAATGGGGGAAGCTCCTCTGATGTGCTAATGAATTTTTCCACTGCCTTTTTGAGGCAAGATACGTGGAACACGTTATGAATCTTTCTCCCCTCTAGAAGCTCTAACTCATAAGCAACCTCACCTACTCAACGCATGATCTTGTAAGGGCCATAAAATCTGGGCTTGATATTTTCGGCCCCACTCTTCTTCAGAGATGACTGTCTGTAAGGATGGAGTCTCAAGAAAACCAAATCCCCAACCTCAAAGCTACACTCTATCCTATGCCTATCCGGACTCATCTTCTGTCGGTTATGTGTCATATGCAGGTTCTCTTTCAGCAACTTGAGAATCTCCTGACTCTCTATGATCCAATCCTTGGCCTTGGGAGCTCTGCTCCCCCCGAAAACCAAGTCTACCAAAGTGGGAGCATCATATCTGTATAATGCTTGGAAGGGTGTCATACCAATGGACATGTGGAAAGTGGTATTGTAGCAATGCTCTCCTAGATGTAGCCTCTTTACCCATGTTCTATGTTGTCTACCTACATAGTTCCTCAAATATCCTTCAACCCACTTGTTGACAATCTCAGTCTGCCCATCTGTCTGAGGGTGATATTTGGTGTTGGGTGTCAGCTCTGTCCCCAACAACTGAAATAACTCTCTCTAGAATGTCCCCATGAACCGATTGTCCCTGTCACTGACGATGTTCCTCGGCAACCTATGAAGTCTGAAGACCTCCCTGAAGAATAGCTCGGCTACCTGAACTGCGCTGTACTCTGTCGATATGTCACATAAGTGAGAAAACTTGGTCAATCTATCAACCACTACATAGATACAGTCCTAACCCTAGACCTTGGGTAGGCCTGTGATGAAGTCCATCAATATGCTCTCCCATTTCTGCTCTGGAATGGGGAGTGGCTAAAGTATCCATGTTGGAAGAGAATGCTCTAACTTGTTCTACTAGCAAGTCACACACTCACTAACATGTCTCATAATGTCCTGTTTGAGGCCCTTCCATGAGAACCTCTCCCTGATCTGTTTGTAGGTTTTGAAGAACCCCTGATGGCCTACTAGTGGTGAATCATGATTTATTGTGAGGATCTTCTTCTTGAGCCCCAAATCTGGCACCAAGTAGACTCTATCCTTGTAGAATATGACATCGTCAATGACCCTATACCTGTCATCCTATATATGTCCATCCATCACCTCACAAGAGAACTTGTTCTTGGAATATTCCACTAACAAGTGGGATTTCCAATCTGTTGAAATCTCCATCAAAGAACACACCACAAGTCTCCTTGATAGTGCATCAGCCACAATTTTCTTCTCCCCCTTGACATACTCTATGTCAAAGTCTAAATGTACTTTCATCACCCATTTTTGTTGGCGCTCACTGAGGTCCTTCTGCTCAAGGAAATACTTCAAGTTGTTTTGATCTGTCTTGACCACGAATTTGCTGCCCACCAAGTATTGTCTGAATTTGGTCAAGGCATGCATGATTGAAAACATCTCCTTGTTATAAATGGAGTAAAACCTCTCAAGTTGACTAAGCTTTCTGCTCTCGAATACAATGGGGTGTCCTCCCTACATCAAAACTTCCCTGATACCCTCGCCAGATGCATCACACTCTAGTACAAATGGCAAGGTGAAGTCTGGTAATGCCAATACTGGACAAGTGCTCATGACTTCCTTCATGTGATCAAAGGATTTTCATGATTCCTCGATCCAGATGAAATCCCCATGCTTGGTAAGATCCATCAGCAATGCTCCAAGCTGAGAAAAAACATGGATGAACAATCTATAATAGCTGCACAACCTGAATAAACTCATTAACTCTATTACGTTCCTGGGCATTGGCTAGTCCAAAATGGCCCTGATCTTTTCCTAGTGCACCTATACCCCCTATGCACTGATTATATGGCCTAAGTAAAGAAGCTCTGTCATACCTAACTCACACTTGGACTCTTTGGCATATAATGATTGTGCCTTCATGATTCTCAATACCTCATCCAAGTGCCTCATATGCTCCTGCCATGTCTTTTTATAGACCAAGATGTCAGCGAAGAAAACCAAGACCGGTTTACTCAACTGAACCCTAAATATGTGGTTCATGCAAGATTGGAACGTGGCAGGTGCATTGGTTATCCAAAATGCATAACCAGGAACTCAAAATGTCCAAAGTGACATCGAAATGTTGTCTTCTCTATGTCCTACTCTCGGATATTGATCTGGTGATACCCAGAGCGTAGATCAATGTTTGAGAAAAAAACTACCCCATGCAGTTCATCCAGTAACTCATCAATGCGTGGGATAGGATATCGGTTCTTGATGGTTTTCTTGTTCAAGGCTCGGTAATCAATGCACATCCTCATGGTACCATCCTTCTTTAGAAATAAGACAACTGAGGAAGCGAATTGGTTGTTGCTCGGTCTGATGTGTCCCATCGCTAGAAATTCCTTGATTTCCTTCTCTATCTCATCCTTGAACCTCCTAGGATGATGATAGGGGGGGTGATCATCGGTTTGGCCCCCTCTTCCAACTCAATGGTGTGTTCAAACCCCCTGTTAGGTGATCTCCCTAGTGGAATCAACTCAAAAACTTGTTGATTTCATCCCCAAAAATTCTTGATCTCAGTATGATACTGTTGTCGACCCTCTGAATCCTTCTGTGTAGTGATCAAACACTCAGCACCATATGCTACCTTCCCATGTATGAATATCCTCTCCATCCTCTTGGCTGAAATTATCCTAGGTGCTCCTGTCGACATACCTCTTAGAACAACCTTCTTCTCGTCATGGTCTCTGAATCCCATCTCCAAGGTTTGGTAATTGGTGGTGATTTTTCCAAAGGTAATCATCCACTGGACTCCCAACACTACATCTGTGTCAGATAGTTCAACCACATAAAATGTGTCTCTCACTGTATAGTTGCCTAACTTTACCTCCAAGTATGGAACTCTGTCTAGACACTCCACTGTGTGGCCATCTGCTAATACAACATCAAACCCCTCAAACTCCTCTATCTGAAGTGCCCATCTTGATACCAGTGAAATGTTGATGAATTTCTGGGTGCCCCCACCATCTATCAGGGAGATTTCCTATTGCCCCTTAATAGTCCCTTTGATATGGAGGGTATCATACCTGGGAATACTAGAAAGGGTCACTATGACTCCTCCCTTTGTTTGTTTCCTCATGTTAGCCTGCTTAGGCGGCTATGGGACTACTGGAGGATGGGCTCCTATCAGTGTCGGTGGTCTACAGGGAGGCTGCTCTTATGTCTGTGCTAACTCCTCCTCTGAGCTAGTGGATCCACTATATTTCTCCTCCTCCTCATTGTCCACACTTTCTGATTCCACCTCAATATAATGAATCTCTCCCTTGCCCATGCATCAGTGGCCTGGGACCCAAGGGTATTTGCAGTTGAATCAAAGCCTCTTCCTCATAATCTCTCACCTAGTATCATCATCCAACTTATCCTTGCCCTCCCATTCTCTCTAGAATGGCTTCCTGTCTCGATTGTTATGGGGTACAAAGGGTTTGGAAAAGGTTTTAGTATTTGGCACTGAGTCTACCAAATCTTGAGTGTGAAGGATGTCATCCTGCAAGGTGGGAGGCCTGTATGACTTCACCCATCCTCTCAAAGGCTCGGTGAGTCCCTCTATGAATATCATGATCATCCTGGGCTCTGATATATCTTTTAGTTCCATAGTTACCCATTGAAACTCCGTGATGAACGCCTTTGTTGTGTCAGTTTGTCTCAACTGGGATAGATCCCTGAAGTGGATCTCGGGATCCCTCCTATCAAACCTATCCATGAGACTCTCTATGAACTCCCTATAGGAAGAGATGTGACTGTGACCCAATGTCACCAATCCATGATACCACCACTCGTGTGCCTCACAGTCCAAGTGTAAGGTCGTGAAACTAATGGCCTCTGTCTTGGTCATCTGGTTGAGCTTGTAGTATGTGTCTAGCTTCTACACCCAAGCTCTGGCAGTGCATTTGGACGATCAATCGAAAGAATTTATGGTGAGTTTAACAACTTTTTGGATGAAATCCATGTTATTCCCATGTTGTTGTTGCAGTCCTCCCCTCTGTTGCTCTCTGGGGCAGTTCTTGATTCTGATTCCACAATACTCGACTAGGTTCATGTCCTGATGGAAGTCACGACCCAATGCTATGTACTCCCTCCTATACTCTACAATGTCCTCTGCATGAGTGGGTTCCCTATGTGCTATCAGTGGCGGTGCTGCTACCGGGGGTGCCCTCTGGAAACTGGGAAACAAGGGTCTGGGAATCCTACTCCCAGAGGTGTATGTGTGAGAGGGTGACTGGGGTCTACTGCCTGCTCCTAAGTTCCCCTATGCTACATGTGGGAATTGTGTGTCTGAGGTGCCCACTCTAGCCAATCTATCAACCACCTATGCCAAGGACTCATACATGGTCTGTTGACTAGATAACATATCATTGATAACCTGCATGAAAGTTGTCACTGGATCTACTGGGGCCTTGCCACTGCCCTCTAGTCACTCATATCTGTATCCTAGCATCCTCTCTGCCTTGCACTCAGCCTCATGTTCTTCCCTTCTATCTGCTTCTCTGTGTGCCTCTTCCTCTTCTTCTGAGCTAAGAGGAAAAGGGGTAAAGTCAGGCCTATGCCTTCTTTCCTTATGCCTGTTGTAAGTGACATATTTGTCACCTACGTGTTCATGGTCCTCTAGGTCTTCTGCTACACTCATTGTCTTTAGTCATAGGCTAGTAGGACTAAAGCTCTGATACCACTGTAATGATCCTCACTTGGCTAGTTTAGGAAACGCTACTAATGTGTGTGTAGGATCAATCATTTACAACATATAAATGGTCATACAAATAATAAATGAGACAAAGGACTGCAAAGTTTATATTATGATATATCTGCAGAATACAAAAGGCTGAATGCAGATGAATAAAATAATGACACTTGGATAGATCAAAAGAAAAAGGGATCTTAGCTGGAATACAAATAAACAACCAAAGATAATACCCAAAATATGTGAGCACTGCAGGATCAATGGACGCGCTGGAACTATGGCAGCTCATACAGTAACTTCTAGAAGTCTAGAAAGTTTTCCCTGGGAGCTATACCTCTTGGAATGGCCCTGAAATTGTCCCAAATGATGCACCCTACCCTAGTCCTCAATACTGGTAACTGTCGGACCCCTCTATTGGTGGGTTCGGACCCCGGATGGATCCCCTTGGGGGAATGCGCCCCTCTTTCTCTGGAAAAATGCGTCCTAGTGATTCTACCATTGGAATTAGACAAGATGTGTCTCAAAATGACCACCTTGGTCTACTAGGAAATGAATCAGAAGGATTTCCATGAATATGGCCTTATGCTCTCTTGAGAACACTGAATGTATCTTCCAAAAGTGTTGCACTCCCAAGTCTGGAAAATGTGCCCTAGATGATTCCTCCGTCGGAATATGGTGAGGCACCAAGCAAAAACTGCGCCTTACCTTCCTCTCAAATGGGTTAGAGGGAAATATCATAATTCTCCCTAGATGGGACAAGTCGATCTCTAGCTGTTGTTGAAGGATGATGGAAGACCTGTGTGATCTTCTCAGTGACTAGGGTGTGTCTCTCAACACCGAAATCAGCCAACTGGTTTCTTCCTCCTGGAATCCACTGATCTATCTCTCCTAAGATGTGCCTCTCTCCTCAATGACAAGTCATAATCTGCATAATGATGAATTAGGTTGCTGACCCTTCCTTTATAGCTTTCCAAAACCCTAAATCACTGTTGAAACCCTAATTCACTATTGACTTCCAAAACCCTAAATCACTATTGAAACCGTAATTCATTGTTGACTTCTATTTTTAGTTCATAATGACTTAAAATCACTTTTAATGCTATTTAGCTCAATGTCACTTTCTGAATATAACACCTGTGACTGGAGTGACCTCTAGTAACCCTATTTACCCCTTTTCTGGCTCTTTCTAAAATCTAACGGGGTGGTTTAGACCATTAAGCCTCCTCTCTGGAGCTCCTGTTTGGAAAGGGACATTACACTAGTTATTTTGACCCCGATTTCTACCTCCTACTCAGAGAAAGAAGAGATACTTCCCTGCCTCATATGCAATATGAGGCCTTGGAAGTAGAATCCAATGTATTGGCAGTTGATAGACTTAGGAGCAAAGTCGACAAAGATAGAGGAAGAGGAAATTTGAGGCCTCAACCTCTAGTTCTTCTGCATCCTACCCTCAAGTAGATGAATTAACCAGTATGGTAAATTCCCTATCTGTAGAGATGGAGAAAATGAAAACAGAAGGGAAGAAAACATAAAGAAATCCCCAAAACGCTAATAACAGAGGAAAATTCAGGAGGCCGAACAACCATGCTCCTCAAATTATGTCGAGGGGACAAAGGGATAGAGATAGAAATGATCAGAAAATCCAGACTCCCCTTCAAAATAACCTTGTTATTGATGAGGAAAGGTAAGAAGAGGAGCTTGACCTATAAATTCACTGTATTGGAGACACCTCCCCTTTTCCCCATTTGACTCAAGCCGCGTACGAGTAGTCCCTCATGGACAACCAAATAAATGAACTGAGTCATAAGGAGAAAGATAACAACAGTCCCAATAAATACAACCTCCAGTCTAAGAAGAAAGAAGGGAAGTCTGATATCCCTGATCAGCTTTCCATAGCAGAGAAGCCTGCTAAATATGTAGCGAAGGACATCAAAGGAAAGAAAGCTCAGAATCCCTCACCAATAGTCAAAGACCCTGTCCCAGAGGTAAAAGAAATTTTGAAGCCCCTTTTCTCTTTTAACTTTGAGCATGAAATCTAGAAGATTGGGATCCATGTTCCCCTTTTAGAGCTAGTCAAGCATGAAGACTTCAAAAAATCCCTCTCTAAGCTATTGCAGCCCGAGCCACCCTGTCATTCTACAGACTCAGTAAATATTCAAGATGAAAATACAGCTATCATCCTAGGTCCCATGGTAGAAGACAAAGATGAGTCATCCCCTCCCTTCTATACCTCACTCAACATACATGATAAAGTGTTTCACAATTGTCTAATGGATTCAGGAGCTTCCCATAATCTCATGCCCAAAACTGTCATGGAAGAATTAGGACTGGAAGTCACAAAGGCTTACCATGATTTGTATTCTTTTGACTCAAGGAGAGTGAAATGTCTTGGGGTCATCAAATATCTGGTGGTAACCTTGTTTCAGCTGCCCATGAAAAGCGTGGTCATGGATATCGTGGTGGTTGATGTTCCTCCCAAATTTGGCATGTTGTAGTCAAGATATTGGATAAAAAGACTTGGGGGAACCTTGCAGATGGACCTCACATATGATACCATTCCAGTCTTTGGAGGGGAGAATAGGAGACTGTACAGAGAATCTTACTTGGCCTACATCATCAATGATGAAGCTGATCCCACTAACCATCCTATCTTTTCCCTTGACATTGATATGGGATCTAGCATATTGCAGCTCACTAATGTTCCTGAGCCTCCTCTTAAACTCAGAAAACAACCTGTTTCTTTTCATGAAGATTTTTCCCCCACCACGTCTGTTTGGGGATCTACACAGATACATCCAGACTGAAATGGATTTTCTGGACATCTCATCACTCGGTGCTGCTTATCGATATGTTGTTAAAATTGAGTAGAAATTTAAGCACCAGAACAAACGGGAATTCGGGTCTTCAAATCCACAACAACCAAAGTATGACAAAGACGGCCCTAACAAACAGTCTCCCAAAAA
>CBVK0100704671.1:0-11256 GCA_900067695.1 Picea abies
TGGTGAAGGGACCGACAATAACGACTGGATGAAGAGGGGTTGGGTGCGAGCGCATTTTCTGAGTGAACATCTGGCAAGGGTGACACTTCTTAACTGCTTTGACGCAATCTTTAAAGATAGATGGCCAAAAATAACCAAAATTTTATGGGTTGTCGCAAGCCCGGATAGGTGACCACCACAAACCCCACTATGGCAGTCGTTTAGAACAGACTCAGCTTCTTCACAAGTTAAACAACAACGTGAGATATTGTCTATTCCTCGACGATACAGAGTGTCACCGATGATGACGTAGTTCTTAGCTTGGTATCGTATATGTCGTCGGTCCTCTCATGAGATATGTTGAGGGAACTTCAAAGTTTGAAGATAGAGAACAATTCTCATGAGATATGTTGAGGGAACTTCAAAGTTTGAAGATAGAGAACAATATTTGCATACCAGGGGTCTGATGATGAGACAAGGAAAATGTGTTCATCCACAAATGAATCAACATGAATAACATCCTCATCTAGCTGAGGGAAATCAGATATTAACTCAGTAAAGACTAGTGATTTCTTGGACTTCGCAGAAGTGAAATCGAGATCGAATTCATGTAGAATGACAATGCATTTATTGAACTTTCCCCCTATGATACGCCTCGTAAGGACGTATTGAAATGGATTGACATCGACAACCACAATAGTTTTTCAAAACAATATATAGTGTCGTAATCGTTGGACTGCGTGAACGACAACCAAAGCTAGACTTTCAACATGAGAATACTTGAGTTTAGGGCTGACTAAGTTTTGAATAAGATAGTAAATGACGTGCTCATGGAGCTCATCATCCTTCTAAACCAACACCATACCAATCGTCTCTTCAGACGTGGTGACATATAGCAAGTAATCTCTACTGTAGTCTGGAGACTTCAATAGAGGTGTCGATACCAAGCCTTTCTTCAAAGCATCGAAGGATTCCTAAGCTCGCTCATCCTAGATAAAAGGAGTGTCCTTCTTCAAGAGACTCATGAAACCCTTGGTAATATTAGCATAGTTCACTATAAACCATCGTAAAAAGTTAGCTTTCCCCTGTAAACCTTAAAGTTGACAAATAGTGTACAGGGGAGGCAATAGAAGTATTGCCTCAACCTTTAACGGATCTACTATGATCCCAGACTCAGAGACTAAAAATCCTAGAAGTCGACCTGACCTAATGGAAAAGATGCATTTATGAGGGTTCAACCAGATGCAATAATGGTGACATATTTCAAAAACTAGTTGTAGGTATTTAGGGTGATCCACTCTCTTATGTGAGTGAGTAGAAAGATCGTCGAGATAGGCTTCGACTATATGCTTGAGATCGTGAAATGTGAAGGTCATAGCACATTGGAAGGTTTCTCTGGCGTTCTTAAGGTCAAAAGTCATCTTCTGGTATGCAAAAGTACCCCAAGGGAAAATAAATGTCATCTTATGTTGGTCCTCGAGTTTAATCTAAATTTGGTTATACCCTGAAAATCTATCCATGAAAGAAAAAACTTTGATTCTCGCACATTCATCGAGGATCTGATCGATGAAGGGTGTCGGGAAGTTGTCTTTGGGACAAGCCTTCTTTAGGTCACGAAAATCCACGCATACGCGGATGGTTCCTTGCTTTTTATTTATAGGAACGGGATTGGATACCTATTCAGTTAAGGAAACCGAGTAGATAAAGACAACATTAAGCAGTTTTTCTACCTCTGCCTTAATAGCAGGGTCCTTCCTAGGATTGTCAGCTCTAAGTTGTTTTCGAACAAGCTTAGCATCCGGGTAGGTTTTAATCTCATGCTCGACAATTCAAGGGTCTATTCCTCGCATCTCTTCATATGACCAAGCGAATACATCGCGAAATTCTTTGAAGAGATCAGTGTAGATCAGAATTTCTTCTGGAGAAAAATATGCACTGATGTATACATTTTCAATCTTGTTAAGGATATGAGAGATATCGATCATGACAGTAGGAGAAATAATCACCATGTTTCCTTCGGCATACATTCTGTGCATATCAAGTGGAACCACGGCGTGATCGACTATCTCGCTCAAAGTAGATCTAAAATCATCTTGTTTGTTTCTAGCAAGCTCTGGGAGAAAATAAGAGCGATGATGCATATCATCCCAAGGCTTGTCATAACTATTCATGGCCTCTATGATAGCTTCATTCGAAGGTAAAGTCTCATCGAGGCAGTCATGTGAACAAGATGACGAAGTGACTCACATGGGCTCTAGAACAACGTCCTCCTCGTCCGTCCATGAGGTAACAGGATCGAGATCGATGGAAGAGTCAAGAACAACTTGATACACAATCTTTGTTGTCGATAGTGGCATGGCCATTCCAGAATGTGACTGACCTTCACAAGACACAGTCGAGGAATGTACGGTCCAAGGATTGTTAAAATAGGAAGTGTGGAAAGGAACGAACCTCTCTAGCAAAGCGGGCATACTAGACATGGCGTATATGTGATGAACCGATGCCATGAAGTCGAAGGTACCCATAAGGGATGAATACATTCTAACACCAATATTCTTAGTTGCCGACTGAGAATTGTCGATCACAGGGATCGACGGTCCAATAGATGCACTGGGGCTAGCATACACAAAGGACAACTGGTCGATCATCATGATCTTCCCATCGTGAGGAAAGAAAAGAGTGCAGAAGACGAATGATACGATTGCAGTCATAGCAAAATTCTAGTTGCATCCTAGTAACAAGTTATAATTGAGGGGTGCATCAACCGCCTCGACATCCACCTCTATTGTCTTCCCACCTAACTGGACCAGAAAGACAGAAAGAATATCGTGAGGGTGTAAGGAATGATCGTCAAAAGCAGTCAACATGGTCGAAGACTGAGAAAGGGTCGGAGAGTCGAGGGCTTTCCAACAGACCAAGGACATCACACATGTTGCAGTGCCTTCATAAAAAATTGTACACTTGATGGTATACTTTGAGTAACCCACGTGGATTTGGAATGCCAAATGGTAAGGCAAGTGAGGCTTCAAATCTGTGATGTCAAACTTGATAACTTTTGAGCCACAAGGATTTATAGCTCCTAACACAGGTAACAAATAATTCCTCTATGAAGGACATGTCTGGAGTACCTTCAGAGCCGACATCGCACAAGGGGTTTGCCCAGATCCTCAACAATAGAGTAATTATGGGCATCTCTAGCATTAGGATTATGGGTAGAGCACTTGAGTACTCCTTTCGAAATACGAGGCAGGGGCTCTGTTTTTTCGATCTGTAAGGGAATCTATGGAGGAGGTGGAGACTCTAGACCAGGTACACTCTGTAGAGAACTGTTATCGCAAGACCGAGTGGCTACATTAACCTCATATTTAACCATATTGATACATCATTGTCTTACGTCGGTGGGTTTTGACTCCCGCACGACACATTTCTAGCGTTTGACGAGCTCGAGGCCATGTGTCGGTTATGTGGAAATGGATTAGTCAACACAGCGGGCGGTAGAGATAAAAGCCTCGCAGCTTCCACAAGTTTGGGGCATAAATGGGTAAGGTGGTCTTCTATACAAAGCTTTTAGGGAAACTTCACCTTCCTCCTTTCTTCCTTGCCCTCACCAGCATTATTGTTCGACTTCTCATTATTACCGATGTCCTTAGGTTTATTATTATTCTTCCCACCCTTACGATTATTACTACATCCTTTCTTCTTATTCCCTCCCGATTGTCGGTTACCATTCGAGTTGGTCGACGATTGCAAAGAATGTACATCCACTGACTGAGTGGGAGTGGAGGACACAGATGAAGCTCGTCCTTCTACAAACTGGTTTAGAGACAACTCTTTCAAATGGCTTGTTATCGAGTCTACAGATTTCACATTGGTAGAGACTACAATGACATTAACATGAGGCCCAGGATTTTGTCTAGGGTCATAGTTCGACCTCGGTGTGTCTGGAAGAATCTCGTATAACATCCTAGACTGAGCATATATACGATCTAACTACTAGGATTTAAAAATTGCTTATTCCTTAGATGTAACACTAGATGTAGAAACATCCTTTGAAATATAAGGCTGTAGAGACTTAAGGAACCACTCTAGTAGGAATTCCAGGGGTATGTAGGCCTTGATCAACCTCTTCTTTCTACGCCACTCCTGGATGTGATCCGAGATATGAATGGCCTTGTCCTGACATAAGGTGGACAGAAGTTGTATGCCAACATCGTAACGAACCGACAATTGGAAGTGGTTGAGGATCAAAATTAAAACCATTTGATTAAAATTTTTGTATGTCCCCCTCAGTAGCTCAATATACCATTTCGCGGCAACCCCCGTGAGGGTGCATTGAAACATTCTTAACCGAATCGAATCATTGTTAAGGGACTTCGAAGAGCACCAAAGGTGAAAAGTGGTAACGTAATCACCATGATCCTCGCCAGTTTTACCCTTGAATTTTGGAATATACGAAGGAATCTTAGTGGGGACGGGGGCCCATGTCTGATCATGACACAAGGGATTGTTCATTAGCTTAGACAATCCTGGTAGATTGAGCGTGGCCAGAAAAGGGAGACGTTGCTGCGACATCTAGCCCCAAGCTCCCTGGAAAGATTGTTGTTGGGGAATCACAACCCATCTAGGGTTCTGGTAAACAGCATGGGCCTATCTGGGATTGTAAGACCCTCCTCCAAAATGATTCATGAGGGGTTGGTTGGGCACCATTCCAATAGGAATGTTCTGATGAGGGTTGTAAAAACTTTCCCCAGCCGGATTGGCTCCAGGTTGGGGGTTTCCCAAGGTATGAAATTAACCTCCTCTAGGTGTGAATCCGGAGGATAAAGGTGGATTCATCATGCCAAACGTATTGGTCGGAATCGGTACAGAGGAGGTGGGTGTAAAGGATGGACCATGAGAAATATCTTGTCTGCCAAGTTGCTTACTCCATCCAGGAGCATTAGAACCAGGATTAGACCCGGGGTGAAAAGTAGGAAGGCCTCCAACTGTAGGAGTCATTTGTGGGACATGAGAACCACCAAACAAGAATAGAGTATGTGAAGGAGCCATGCCCCCAAGTCCAATAGTAGTATTCGAACTAGCCGTAGGGATGGAAGATGAAAATTGCGATGTGAAATTCAACATACCATAAGAAAAAGGGCTAGAGGCCATAGGGATGGACTGGATATTGTAGCCTGGTAAGTGACAAAGGGACCCAAAAGGTGTCGTGGCTATATGTATGATGATAGGAACCGCCAGCACTACAACCATGGTGGTTGAAGGTGTCGAAGGAGTACCGTTAACTATAGTGGGTATGGGAGTTAAAGGAATCCTAGTATACTTCTGATTCAATTCAATACTCATCCTAGTATGATCACAAGTCTGGTAAGTGGAGGTGTGTGTACCACGTTTGATAACTTTATGCCTTTTAGAAGGCAAAGACTCAAAATGCGGTGGTAACTGTACCAAGCGGAGAGACCTGCAGGGAAGCTAGTTTGGCTCCACAATGACTCAAGACTCGTGATATAAAAATCAAATCCTAATGCCAACTAGTAATCAGAGAGCACACCAAAATAATCAAAAGGCCAATATGCACACAAACAGGATAAAGTGGTGAAACGGGCCTCCCTCCCTAAAGTAGGTATGCCTCACCTAAGAGGGGCCTGAGACTCCCTGCTAAAGATCGGAGGTATCAGAATTAGTTATAAGGGCCCTCATGGGCTTAACAGTTAGTCGGTTAGATCCCCCCAGAGAGGTAATCCTCCATAAAGGCTATGTAATGTCCAACCCTTATCTAACCCAGGGTACCGACAGAATAACCCCTACAAGTAACCTATGTGGTACCTATGTCAAGCAACTAAGCAACCACGATATAACCGATGCGCAAGCGAACAGTCATAAGTCAATTCCACCTTATGGGCATGGTAACAAAGCCAGAAACCTCGAAAGCACCGCCTCTCACAGAGGTAAAGGTACTATCCAGATCCCCATATACGAATAGATCCCGATAAATATATATGACACTAAGATATCCCCTCAACCAACCTCACACGGCCTTGTGTTTGACTCTGGTGTAAGCGGAGCCTCCTGATGTCACCAATTATACAATGGATTTCTCCACTCCCTTAGTCAGACACATATGTTGATTTAATAGCCTTGGAGAAGTTTACTCACAAAATCCTATTCCAAGGCTCTAAATCCTAAGCTAGTTTGTGCACCCTAGAAAATAAAATCGTTACTAATCAATTTTAAATTATAAGCATTACTTTTAGTGGCCTTTCTTACTCAAAAAAGGTGTGATCATGAAATTAATGATGTTATGACTTAGCAAGTAAAATAAATGAATATGAATAAAATGCAAAGTCCTAACTTCAATTCCCAATAAATGATATGCTTTTCAAAATGCAATTTTCAATTTAGTCTTGCAATTCTAAATACGATGCAATCTTTATTTACATGTACTAAGATCAATGATAAGGAGTCAAAAGATCAAATGCCAAAAATGCAAAATGCCTAATACTTTTGTATTTTCAATATAAAAGAATGAAAATGCAAGGACTGAACAACAGGTTGATATACAGACCCTATTGTATGTAAACAGAGACAAAGCAAGTAGGATATCAAGAAGAAAACACCCAGCCCAAGATGCAAGGACAATCAAATGAAAAGGATAATGAGAAAGACACCACCCAAAAATTCAACCAAAGAAAGGTTTCTTGTCATTCCACAGACACTTAACAGTCATAACAGATACCCAAGAAGACTCAACAACCATCAAAACTTACTCAACAAACATCTAACCCAGCAACCAAGCAGAAAAGGATGATGTACGCGACTGTTCAAGAAAAAAACACATATATACGCCTCTTGCAGGAGGACAACACGCGTATGTACACGATTGTAGGGTAAAAACCCGTGTATATGTGTTAAAACATAGTCAGGCTAAGGATAAGTCTAATAAACTTAGACTCGGAATGAACAGAGGTTGTCAAGCAGTCAGACAACAAGAAACTCAATATAAATGAGAGCAATCAAAGGAGAAAAACACTCCAAACCCCAAAAAAGAAGATTTTATCCCCAATATGGTCACCAATTCTGTTACGAAGAAAATCTCTCTATGACTAGGGGTAAACCACAACAGACGGAAATGACTGTAGAAATCAACTTTAATCTCAGGTATGCTATATAAACAAATATGCTAACAAGACAAGATAAAAGGCCTACCTCATCCAAACATTCAATGAAGTCCACCGTTGAACACTTGACTCATAGAAATACACATGCAACTTGTCCTCAACAACCAAGAAACACAAGCACATGGTGATAATATATAATGTTAGCACATTCAATAGCATAATCCATCAACATTCATAACAAATACGCCCATGAAATAACAATTCAAATATTTGCAAGATATTAATTGGATGAGAAAAGAGTATTTCTATCAAAATGTAATCAACAGAAGTGAATGAATTACAAACTTTCGTGTCGGCACGGTTCGGAACCGAGAAACTAAGTCCCTTCCTGTCGATCCTCCAACACTTCAATCCTCCACCAAAGGCAAGCTCATATAAGAGAATGAGGTTCTCAATCAAGTAGGGAAGAGCTTGGGGGTTGGACAATGTGTTCAGAATTAAAAGGACAAAGGGATGCAGACTCAATATGAAGTGAATAATTTCTTCAGAGTAACTTTGCTCTCAAAGTTGAATTCTTCTCCTCTTTTCCATAGCTTGGATTTGGCCCATTTATAGCCTTCAAGTGGAACTAAAGGGCCGAGTCAGAACATTTCCAGTATATGGAAGGTCAAGGATCATGGATCTCGTGACATGACATGGACACCCGACACCATTTTTTAATTTTGATCACAAAACCCGATGTATGCGGGTTGTAGTGGTGCAACCTACGTATACAGATGTTGTATAATAGTTAGGGTGCGTATATGTGGAAAAATAATGTTTTTAGCTCTGGGATTTGCAAAAAGGGACTTCAAGTCTGCATAGGGAAATGGAAAAAGGCCTTCTGAGCAAATTTGCATAAGGTGAGGAAAATTTTGCTATAACACATGCTCAATGGTGTTGGGATCGCACAAGAATTATGGGCGGAGGAAGTCGACACTACAAGATATCTGGTGAATATGTCTCCTTCGTCTGCGCTAGTCGACATGATTCCACATGAGGTATGGTCGACTAAGAAGCTTCAGTTGCACATCTCAAGGTATTTGTCTGTGATTCATTTATGCATGTTCCCAAGGAAAAGAGGAGCAAGCTAGACGAGAAGGCAACCAAATGTATTTTCATTGGATATAAAGAATGAATGAAATGATATAAACTCTGGGATCCTGCATCGAGGAGAACGATGTACAGTCGAGATGTGGTCTTCAGAGAAGTCAGAGGTAAGTCTGATCCTGAAGAAGTTGTTGAGACTGATAATAATCTTGAGACGGTGTGGTTTGAGCTGAGGAACGAAGAAGATGATTCAGATGAGTCGACTTAATCTGAGGAAGAGGTGGAACAACAGACTCTGGTGGTAAGGAGGTTAGAAAGAGTAAGAAAACTAGTCAAAAGGTATATGTTACACGTCAAAATTACTCAGCTGGATAAGTGTCGCATGTTCCTCTCAATTGTCGTAAGTGTCGCATCTTCCTTACAACTTTCGCAAGTGTCGCAAGTTGGTCATAAGTGTTGCAAATGATGTTCGAACATACTGCCATGTCGATGACACTAAGGAGACACTTATAACATCTCATATGCTTGATTTGAAGAAAGAGAATTGGTTTACTAAAGTCAAATAAATCTTGACACCTAAAGAGAGCTCTGAAACAAAGGTTTTGAGGAGGAGCGCTCCCCTATTTCAGCCCTAGAAGCGTTGGCGCTCCCATACAAGGCTTCAGGGAGCGTTATAATCCTCCCCTGCCCCTATGAAGGAGCGTTGCTCATCTTGAAAGCGCTGGCGCTCCCCTAAAGCTTACCAAGGAGCGCTACAGCGCTCTGATGCCCCTTCTAAGGGAGCGTTGCCTAATCTGAGGCAGTAGTTGGCCCGTTGAGGAGAATAAGGGGAGGATGTTTCGAGATTAGGAGGCAATTGTATTCGAATGCTTGGTTTCATCAAGAGATCCCTGATCTAAGGAGAAGGTTCCCAACTTGTTCTAAAGATAAATCAAGAGGTTAAGCTCTTCTTGACCTATATAAGCAGGCTCTATGATGGTGGAAAGGGGGAAGAACTGCTGGTATGAAACTTATGATCTTGGAGGAAACTCACAGTCAGCCAAAGGAGAGTGATCGGTGAAGCTGCTGTTATCCAGGTTGTGGATCTTTCAAGCAAGGGTTAGACGAAGAGGACTTGACGAAGCTGTCGCATTCGCATCTACGATTGTAAGTATTGTTGTCGTTATTCTCATCAATATGACACACTTGGCATGTTTCTTTCTAGTTTGTGTCTAATGTCACATGAACTTATCATTAATTGATAGATTTGTTTTCAAGCTAATATCAATAGAGTAGGAAGTGGTCGTATCTTGGTTTGTCCACAGGATCCAGCGAGAAGCAAAGGATTGGAGCGCAACTCGGAGCGTGCAGGGACAAACGTCGATAAAGAGGTACTTCTGTCATCCTTCCTTCTCATGTGTTAGTTTATATAGATTTGAAAGGAAGTCAGTGTCCATGTTAAGCATTTTCTGTCTAGAGTTAGGGTCAAGCTCTTAGAGGCGATCTACCTATTTACAGGGAGATTTTCCTATAATAGAAACTAGCGACTCCACTGGGGAGATAGCCTCGAATCGAAACTTCTTGTTTTGATTTCTCCTCATTGACCTTGTTCTACCCCCTTGATTGTTTCAGACCTGGTTCACTCCTCTTTTGGTTGGTTTCATGAGTTGATTGGCTCCTTACCCCATCACACTCAGCATAATTGTCGAAATTGAATTGCAATTTTTTTTATTTTTTGACATTTATGGGAGCTTTTGAACCTGGTGCCCCTGTCCTCGCGTTAAAAGAGCGCCAACGCTCCCCCATAGCCTTGCACAGAGCGCTATAACACTCCTTGCCTTTGGCAACAGAGCGCAAGCCCTCTTTGGCCCAAAAAACCCTCCAGAATTGCTTTTTCTGGGTTTTGCCTATGTGTCTCCTCTGCTGAGTAACCTTGTGAGTCAGTGCTCCTTCTCTTCCAGCCTTGGCATCTATCTTTTGCTTGAAGAACAAACATCTTACTAGTTGGATCTTGTAACCTTCTTCACTATTTTTATTGAGTTTTTTCTGTTGAGTGAAGTTTGAAACCCATGCATTGTTTTTCTCTCCTCATCAACTGAACAAAAACCCTGGTGAAGGTCATCAAAGGCCTACAGACCTCTTTATCTCGATTTCAGTCAAGATCATTGTTCTTCAACTTTTTGCTTTTGGGTGTGAAGTTTGTTTCTCTCTTTGGTTGTTTCTTTTCTTTCGCTTTTCGTTTTGATTGCAACGAAAGGGTGCATTGTTTGTATGAATTTTGCTTGTGCTAGTTTGGTTTTCATTCATACAAGAAAGATAATTAGCAAGACGAGCATTGTGTTGAATTGATCATAATTCATATGCAAACAATAAAAGACATCTTTATGATTGATTGTGCATATTAGAAGGCATTTAAAAGTTTTTGCATTACATTAGGATTTGATTGAGAAAAAGAATCGTTTGAGGACACTCTGTATTTGTGCTTGATTAGTGAAAGGAACTTTCTCTCTCCCTTAGATAGATGTTCATCGAAAGGAAATGACTTCTTATCATATTTGATGCATTCTTTGGGTCTGAGTCATAATTCCATTTGTTTCACTTCCATGCACCCCTTTGCGTAAAGAACAACCATAAAATCAACACTAATTAAAAGTTATCTACAACTTTTTTCTTTTCTAGGATCCTCCACCAACAGTAGATTAGGCTTAGTACTTTGGGTTAGGGCTGTGAGCATAACTCTCCAAAGTTTACAAAACAAACAGTAGCATCCTGAGTTAGGGAGAGTCAAATCTAGTCATCGTATAAGTCTGCCTAGGATCCCCCTCTCACACAGGGGTTACGCATGAGGTCGCATTCGGGTGAGCTACGGGGACTAACCCTCCGTGGTTTAATTGATTGTGGTGGTCAGATTGTATTATGGGGATTGCTTCAAGGTAAATCAGCAATTACTGCGTGGAAGCCTTTTAGTTGATTTCGGGCTCAATACCTTGCCCGTACGTTCGGATCGAACTGTCGATTGTTCCCGCCTAGGGGCTGACTGCGATTGGTAACCTTAGTGGCCATAATCTTTAGGGTCTTACACAAGGTGACGGTG
>CBVK0100704677.1:0-16927 GCA_900067695.1 Picea abies
ATGTGTTTTTTTTAGGCTTGATTCATGTATGGTATGGCATATGCTTAAGGCATATATTAGATGCCTCTTGGGCATAGGGACGTTAAGGTTGAGGTGATATATTCTTAGGACATATTCTTGGTATCTGGTTTATGTATGTTTTGGTTCTTTATTAGACGCACATCTTGGTGATATTGGTTTGAGGCACTTTATTGGTTTGACATTGATGGTACATGGTACACGATTTGATTATGGTATGGTTTATACATTGATTCCTATGTTGGTACACAAATGATGAATGATATGGAAGAGGTTTTGGTATAGTACATGCTGATGGTATAGGTTACAATTTGATGGTACAAGGATAGTTACAGGCTAATACAATGACAGTGACAAGTTGGATATAGTGAGAGGTTGATGTGACATGTTATAGTTTGATGTGACAATGATAGTGATAGTGAAAATATAAGTGATTGTGGTAATGATAGTTGGTATACATTTTTATTTCAAGGTGGTAGGATGGGGAAAGGAAAGGGGGTTATAGAACATAAGGAGTTGGATCTTCATTCAGTTTGGAGCCTGTTAATTAGGGGGTTGTAGCCTCATTCTGGTTGGATATAGATTATTCAGGGAGTTGTATCTTCCTTTAGATTGGAGCCTATAAATAGGGGGTCATAGCCTCCTTCTAGTTGTAGCTGGAGAATTGAGAAGTTGGTGCTTCCAATGAATTTATTCTTTTGATATATACAAAAAACATTATGTGGTTTTCTCCCATTTGAGTTTCCACGTAAATTGTGGTGTATTGCGTTTATGTGGATGTCTATTATGCTCTATTGATTTATAATTCTCATGATATATTGATGGTATACTTATGATGATGTTAATGATTACATATTGTGGTTAAAAAGTTATAATAAAGTGTTCATACTGATTCACCCCCCCTCTCATGGTTGAGGATTTATGGCCTCATGAAGTTGGAATCCATGAAGAATGGTTAAGAAGCATAAACAATTATAAATCCATTAATTAAGAGAAAAGTGGATGAAACAAGAAAGTATAGCTTGACCCTAAAATTAAGAAAAAAGGTAAAACAATTATTACGCTTAAATGAGGAAAAAGGGTAAAATAATTATGACCCTAAACTTAGGAAAAAGGGTAAAATAATTATGACAGATTGATTTCAACCCTTGGAGAAGTTCGAAAGACCTAGATATGTGATCGATTCAAACCTTGGAGAAGTATGTAATCCCCATAAATGTGGACAATATCGTTGTACATTTAGTTGATCATTAGACAATTGGTTTTCATTTGTATGGTTGAGATTGTCGGTAAGTTGAATGATGTAATCCCTAGAAGTTTTCTGAGAGATAGGTGTAATTGATGAAGTCTACAATAATCCCTAAAGGTGTGGTTGTGGAACCCAAAGTTGTTTGAATAATTTTAAGATGGATGATAACATAAATGCATGAAACATACTCATGTATGGATAGTTCTCGTCATGTAATTTCCAACGTTAGGTGGTATGCCACGTGGCTCCTCACAATTGAGGAGTTATGTCATCATAAAGTTGGAAGTCTTGAAGAATGGTTAAGAATCCCTAAACAGTTACAAAGTCATTAATTAAGGGAAAAGTGATTGTAGCAAGAAAGTACAAGTTGACCCTACAATTAAGAAAAAAGGTTAAAACAATTATGACCCTAAAATGAGGAAAAAGGGGTAAAACAATTATGACCTGATAATTAAGAAAAATGGTAAAACAATTATGACCCTAAAATTAGTAAAAAAGGTAAAACAATTATGACCCCAAAATTAGTAAAAAGGGTAAAAGATATATTACACTAAAATTAGGAAAAAGGGTAAAATAGTTAAAGGGTAAAACAATTGTAAGAATAAATTAATTAATGGTAAAGTGGTTACAACAAGAAATTAATTAAGGCTATTGTGGTTGAAAAATGAAGAGTATAAATGCACATCAAGAGTATCTCATTCTCACACACAAGTTCATTGAATATATATGTATTCAATCTCCACCTTTGTCATTGATGGAAACACTGATATCATGGTAACACTCATGCTCATGCTTTTTCTTCCCATGTGGCCATCGCTCTCCTTGGGACCCTTTCTCCCCTTGTATTCATGCATCTGTTACTTCTCTTAATTTCCATGCATCTGTTCTTTCTCTCCCCCTTTCCCATCAATAGAAAATGGTAATACTCTTTAGGGATGCTCCCCCTATCTACAATCCTTTTCTCTTCATGATGCTTCCTCGTGTAAATATATGATATATATGGAAATAATTCAAAATATTATTTATTTCTCTCCCCTTGTCTTATTGTTTCCAAAGTCGTGTGGATCACTATTGGGCATAAAATAATCCATGTTTTTTTTCGAATATATTCAAAGGCCTACATCATAAGAGGTTTGGTGAAGATATCTACAATCTTCTCTTTTGTCCCAATATATTTTATCTTGATGTTGTTCTTTGTATCACGTTCCTTTAGAAATTGATACTTGATCGAAATATGTTTTGTCTTAGAATTCATCACTGGATTCTTGGAGATATTAATAGATTTGGTGTTTCCATAGTGTATTGAAATGGGATCATCTTACTTCACTTGTATATCGTGGAAAGCCTTCTTCAGTCAAATAAATTGAGTGCAACATGATGTTGCTGCAATATATTCTTCTTTTGTTGTGGACCAGGATACTGATGATTATTTGTTTCTCAACCATGACACTAAACACTCACGCAAGTAGAAATATGTTCCACTTGTAGTTCTTCTATCCTCAATGCTACCTACCCAATATGAATCTATGTGGAAGACCAAAGATAGATCATTATCTTTTGGATGCCATAATCCAAAATCTTGTCTTTCCTTGAGATATCTAAATATTTTCTTTGCTACCATAACATGTGTTTCTTTCGATGCTTCTTGAAATATCATGACATGTCCAACTACTTGTATCACATTCGGTATTAACGTTGTCACATAGATTAATCTGCCAATCATTAACATGTAGAGTCTTTAATATGCATCCTTAGAATCATCATCCTTGCTTAACTTGCAGTAGGTCTGCATCAAAGTACTCATGGGTTTGCAATCTTCCATTCCAAACTTATTTATCATTTCTCTAACATACTTGGTCTGAGATATGAAAATACCTTTATCAAATTGGCATATATGTAATCCAAAAAAGAAATTCAAATCACCAGGAAAAGACATTTCAAACTCATTTTTCATATCTTTGGAAAACTTTTGACTCATCCTGTCATCATCACTTCCAAAGATGATGTCATCTACATAAACTACAATTATCAATATATTGTCTCGATCCCTTTTTTATGTATATATTACTATCAAAATTTCCCTTCCTGAATCCTTGTTGTTGTAGATACTTGTCCAGTCTTCAATACCATGATCTGGGGTCCTGCTTGAGTCCATGCAATGCTTTCTTTATCCTACAAATATAATCTTCCTTTTCTGATAGTAGAAATTCTTCTAGTTGCTCGATGTAGACTTCTTCTTCTAATTCTCCATTAAGAAAGGATGAATTAACATCCATCTAATACACCTTGATTAAAATCAATTTGATTGCTTCCATCCTCAAAACTAGGTAAAGGTATATTCAAAATCTATACCTTCGATCTGAGTGTATCCTTTGCAAACTATCCTTGCTTTGTTTTTGGTTACTTGTCCATCCTCATTTAGTTTTTTTTTTAAAACCTACTTTGTACCAATCACGTTCTTGTTATTCGATATTGTAACCAGTTCCCATGTGTCATTCTTATCTATCTGATCTAGTTCTTCATCCATAACATTGATTCAATGTTCATCCTTGTTGACCTCTTCAAAAATACTTGGTTCAACTTTATATAACAATGCCAAGTGTTGTTGTTCTAGTGAAATTATTCTTATTTGGGTTTCAATTGCTGCATATTTATTCCCCAAAAAATATTGTGGTGGATGATTTTCTTGTACTCGTCGGCTACTTGTCTTAGGTGGTATATGCTACTCATATACCTATTGTTATTCTTCTGGATGCTCTTCTTCTTATTTTAGATCTTCATCATCATCCAAATCTTCTAAGTCTTTTCTTCCTTCTTTGTCCTTCCGTACATATGTCTCATCAATCATTACATTAATGGTTTACACAATTCTATTAAGTCTTGCACTAAATCATTTATATTTTTTTCTTTTGCTTGAATACGTGTTTCTTTGTCAACTCGAGAGTCAAATTTTCCAATCCTTCCATATTCTCTTTTTATATAACATTTTCTTCCAAATACTCTGAAATGATTCATATTTCCTGGTCTTCCTTTCCATAACTCGTAGGGTGTCGTATCATTGTGACTTATGATAATTAATCTGTTTAGGATGTCAACTGTTGTATGAACTTCTTGTGCCCAAAATATGTCACTCAACATGGAATATTTCAACACGGTTTTGGCCATTTCCTGTATTGTTGCGTTCTTCATTTCTAACACTCCATTTTGATGAGATGTCCTGGATTCCAAGAATTGTCTCTTTATTCCATGTTCTCTACAGAAATCCAGGAATTCCTTGTTGTTAAATTTCCATTATATAATCTCAAACACTTGATTTTCAAATCCATATCGGTATCAACCATCTCTTTGTATATATTCAAGTGTTTGAATGCCTCTAAATTCTTCCTAAGAAAGAAAACTATAGTCACTCTTCTATAGTCATCAACTATTTCCATAAATTATTATTCACCATTTAATCCCTTTGTTATTGTAGTTCCACATAGATCAATGTGTACAATATCCAATGGTTTTTTCATGGAATGCTCTTTTTAATTGAACTTGGTCCTAGCTTGTTTTCCTTGTATAAAATTATCACATATAGTATTTGTTGGCTTTGATATCTCAAAATTTATTTCACTACTTCCTTTGTGCTAATTTTGAGAAGGTTATCAAAGATTATGTGACCCATCCTTCTTTTCTAGATCCAACTTTCATTTTCCTTTCTTAAGAAACATTTTTCCCTTCCAATCTTATTTAGGACATATATGTTGTTTGGGGTTCTTTTAGATGTAGCCACCAATTTTCATAATCCCTCTTTTATTATTTCACATTTTTCCGAGTCAAACAAATGTTTGTGTCCTTGATCACACATTTTCCTGACACTCATAATATTGTTCTTCATATCTTCAACTAGTAGAACATTTTCTGCCTTGGCATATTTTCTCCCAAGATTAATTGTTCCTATACCTATTATTTTGACTAAGTTATCATTTTTAAATGATGTTGATTCATATCATTCCTTCCTCAAATTCATAAAAATTTTCTTGTAACCTCTCAAAATATTCGAACAACCATTGTCAACATACCACCCACTTTTCTTGTATTGTGCTTGTAGAGAAAGTGGGAATTCTTCAAAGCTGAATTGATCCTGCTTTCTTCTCCATATCCTTTTTGGTTCCTATTTATCTCTATTGTTATTTTTCTTTGGTTTGGAAGAATAGTCAGTATACAATATTTGGCCATGTGTAGCACTCTATTTCATTACTTAGTGAACCAACACTATTGCGATTTATGGTTTGTTCTTCATGTGACTTTATACAATAATTATTTTTTGAATAGCATTGTAGAATAAATTAAAATAACAATAAATAACATTGTAGAATAACATTGTAGAATAAATTAGTTTACAAGTTGAAGAGGATGGAGGAAAAAAGAAGTACAATGCTAGACGTTTTGTAAATGGATTTACATAGAAGAAAGGTATAGATTTTGAAGAATTTTTTTAAAATGAAATCAATTAGAACTATTTCAAGTCAAGTGGAAATATAAGATTTTCATATTGAACAACTAGAGGTAAAGACAACTTTTCCCCATAGGGATTTGGAGGAAGATATTTATATGCAACAACCATAAGGTTATGAGGTAAAAGGGAAGGAGAGGTTAATATGCATGCTAAAGAAGAAATTGTATGGCCTAAGTTAAGCTCCAAGGAAGTGGTTTTTTAGTTTTGACAATTTTATTACAAAACAAGGTTATAACATATGTCGTTCTAGAAACTACGTTTATTTTAAGAGACTAGATCATGGAAGATATATTATCTTATTATTTTATGTAGATGACATGATTTTTCTAGGGTCTATAATGAAAGATATCAATTTTCTCAAAAGATAATTATCTAATCCATTTCTGAGGAAGGGTTTGGGTTCTATAAAGAAAATCCTTACTATGAAAATAACAAGATATCGGAAAAATACAAAATTAACAGTGTCTCGGTGTGAGTACATGGAGAAGGTGTTGGAAACATTTAGAATGTAAGATTCAAAACAAATTAGTACACCTTTGGAAATCCATTTCAAAATGACTAAAGAGATGTGTCCCAAGATAGATGAGTAGATAGGCTACTTGTACATGGATGCATACCCATTGGTATTTGGTAGCTTGATGTATGCGATGGTGTGCACAATACAAAATATTACACAAGTAGTGGGATTTTTGAGTAGGTATATGAAAAATCCAGGTAAAGAACATTCGAAGGAAGTGAAGTAGATTATTTAATATTTGAGAGGTAAAAATAATTGGGCATTATGTTTTGTAGGTTCAAACACTATTCTATAGGGATAGTTTGATTCATATATGAAAGGTGATATATATAGAAATAGGAGCACCAAAAGGTATGTTTTTAATATAGGTGGAACAACAATAATTTTTATTTTGAAACTACAAATCGTTGTTTCACATTCAACAATGGAAGTAGAGTATGTCACCGCTACAGATGATAGTAAAAAGATGATTTTGTATAGATTTTTATGGATGGAAAAGAAGAAGTGGAATAACAAGATGTATAGCGATATCCACCACCTCCATTGACCTTTAAAATAGCTCAACCATCCATTCTAGGAAAAAACATATACATCTCAGGTGCCATTTCATACGATCAGTTCTGGATGGTGGAAAATTGAAGGTGATAAATATAAACACTATCTAGAATCATACAAACATGTTAATCAAGGAAATTAATAGGTTGAAAATATTTTCCTTCTCATTTTTAGTTTTCATTTAAGCATGATTGTGAAGATGAGAATATTTCCCAATCAAAAGTTGGAGAATCGTTTAAGAAATATAGTAGCAGTGGAGTTTCTATTATCAATATCCAAGTGTTATATGTTTGGTTCTAGAGCTTGATTATCTTCCTCAATCACGGGTCTTGTTTCAAGTTGTTCTTGGATCCTAGTCACTAGATTGAGTTTGTTGGGTATATTATTTGCATGATTACCCCCACGGATGAATCTACACCATTTGAGAGAGAACCAAATTGGGAAACCTTTGTGGATGCCCTTAAGGAGAGGTTCTACCCTATTGGAAGTTGTGATGACTATTACATGATATGGAAAACTCTACATCAAAGAAGTAACCAGTTGATGCTAGAGTACACCAACATATTTCATACCTTATGCTTAAATATAGGTTTATAAGATGCCTAGTGGCACTTGGTTTTGATGTAAGACAATGGTATACACAGGTACATGCACAAAGATATGGAATTATTGGACATATCCTCATTGGGAGTTTCCTATTGATATGATGTCATAATAGAGAATAAATTTAAGTAACATAGTAAGAGAGAGTTGGTTTCACAAATACACCATAATAGAAGCATGGTAATGGAAACCTTAAATTAGTAAACAAATAAAAAAGCAAGGAAAGTCAATCATAAGAAAATTATTCCAAGACACCAACTAACAAGGGTGATGGGAAGTAAAGAAAGGACACTATAAAGTGGTGCGAGTTACACAAAATCCCCTGGCTGATAAATGTCACTTGAAATAGTCATTGGTGTCCAAACTAAAAGAAAATGAATCCAAACCTGAATTGGACTCTAATGAAGAGAACAATAAAGGTAAATATATCACCGATGCAAAACCTACTACTACCATCACGACCACATAATATAAAACCACAAGAGCTAGAGGATCATGAGGAGGGCGAGTGCCTCTTCCTCTAAAATATGTGGGTAAAAAGGATCCCATTGCATTTCATTGTTGACAATGGGAGTGAGAAGAACTTGATATTATCCAAGGTTGTCAAGAGATTGAAGTTTCTAAGGATTCCATACCCTCATCCATACACCATCATATGGTTGATTTGGGGACAATACATCTACATCAATGATAAATGTTTCCTATCCTATGACATCAATCCCTTCAAGGATGAGGTAGTATGTGAAGTTTCCCCACTTGAAGTCTGTGATTTTCTTTGAAGACAACCATATATGTATAAATGAAACACTATCTATGGGTCTTGACCCCACAATTCCATTATTAGAATAGAAGGCCAACTCTACAAGATACCATAGGAAGTTATGAATACTACCATTTAATTGATCTCGACAAAAAGTGTCACAAAAAATTTCCTCATACCACAAAATTTTCCCTCTTCAATATCTATTAAACAGGTGAATATAAGGTCACCATGACAGCCATAGCCTCATCCCAAGACCTTTCTATACAATAGAAGCAGGATGGTAAGATTGTAGAGGAGAACAAAGATATCTTTTCACCTGCAAGGTTACCTCTATACTACCAAGTCAATCATTAAATTGACTTTGTGTTTGGTTCTCCCTTACCAATTAGCATAATCTATAGATGTTCCCTTCCATATAATGAGATTCTTTTATATGTTTATAAAATCGAAATTGGCGAGGACTCCTTTTAGGTGTGCTTGGGGTTCCAACCATTAGTCCCCATTGATATATCTTTTCATGTTGCATATTCACAAACAATGTCCTCCCAAAATTAGACCAAGTCCCATCATGAAGCCATATTTGTTCAATATATCCATCCCCTCCAACAAAAAGTTCTTGACATTGTTCAATAGGATAATGCCAAGCACAAACATGACAACTGCTTCAACAAGGAAACTGTCCTTCCAAGGTTCAAATTCAACAAAAAAAAAATCATCTGCCGAGGGAACTTGATGCGATGTGGACCATTTACTCCTAAGGGAGGAGGATATATCCATGTGAATCTTAGTGACCATCGAAATTTTCCATTGAATCAATATTTCACCCTTTTATGGGGAATGCAATGTAATTCCATTTCCATTTGTTAATTACATCCATCATGTAATTATTATGTACTGGTTTTATCTACATGAATACAACTATAATACAGTGGATCCCATTATAAATTCATAGTTAAGAGCACTTAGGATATATTAATACTAGGATGGTTGACCTTCCATGAAGTCCTAATGTTTTACACACCTATGCCATTTTGTAAACTTAGACCAATTTATCCCACATACATCATTGAAACTCTTATCGTCTCACTCTCTCATGTATAATCAAGGTGAAGGAGGTCCTTTGATCATGAAATTGAGTTTTATGTAATTCGTATTGTGAATGATAATATCCAACATATCTTTCTCTTAAGATAGAAGCTACCACCATTCTACCTAGTTTGTGTTCTATAGTATTTTGTTATTCATTAATTTAGAATTTTGGTTTTACTATATTTTTGTGTTCTCTACTATATTTTCATTTGTATCTCATTTATTTCTCAATATAATCTAGATCAGTATCATAATAGAAACAATAGATGATAGAGACAAAGGTGAAATCCCCCTCTCCACACATTGAAAAACACATCAACTCTATAAACATGGCATCTCTCATTAGACATGACTAAGAAAACAAGTGTCAATAGATAACCTACTCCATGACTACCATATGGCCCCTCATGATCCTATAAGTTCCAAAGGATCAATATATCCCCACCACCATCACTTCCACCACTCACATGGTGAAATACTTGATCAAGGTGATCATAATGGATTCCCCCTCCTTCCCTCTAGGCCCATGCAATACTATGAAACAAGTTGAATGATGATCCTGACACCCTCAATGTTAGGATTCACATTGGCCCTCCATTTCCAAATGGGGATCCTAGTAACACAGTATAGAACTTATTAGGTAGTGAGTTCCAAATGTTTATCCTACACTACAAAGTGAAACTCGTTGAGATTCCACATATGAACCAACTGCCTTAGTATCCCTTCATTATAATTAAGTAAGAGGCAATAAAAATATTTGAGCAAGTCGTAT
Organism: Picea abies; assembly: GCA_900067695.1. NCBI lineage: Eukaryota > Viridiplantae > Streptophyta > Pinopsida > Pinales > Pinaceae > Picea > Picea abies. Next base: position 10,068 of record CBVK0100704677.1, read on the forward strand.
ATGGACATATATTGTCTCATTGTAGGGTGGGCTCTCACATATGTTCACTCATCATCATAATACCTCTCACAAAAGTGCACGAACATGGCTAACAACTTAGTGGGTGCCTACAAAATAAAAAACCAAAACAATTTTCATTTTATGTGGCTTGCTAGTATACATATTTCATAAATTGCGTGACTTTTTCTCAAATAGTTGTGGGCATTATGTGATTTTTCATTCCACAATAGTGTGAATCATCTATGAAAAAATCCTCTAAATAGTTTTGATATTTGCATGAGTATCCCCCACTTTCACATGGAAATCCCATGACTTCCTAGTGAACAATTGTGAGACAATGTCTCATATTTTTCTGCTAAATAGATATAAGAGTTGCATGATCTACCAAGAGATACTCACACAATTCTATTGCATGACTAGAAATTTTTAACCTGGGAAATGAGTAGTTGTTTAATGAATATTTACATAACTGATGTTTATATGTTCCCTCAAAATCCACACAACTCATACAAAATTATTGAAAAATATTCCATATAAGCTCAATCAATCCCCATTCCGAAAAATTAATTACTAAAATTAAACACGAGGTGAAAAAATCTTACTTGGATCTTAGAGAATCAAAACCAAGTGGTAGGTGTGAAAATAGAATGATTGGTAAACACATGGGATCTATCAACTCAATGAAAACTTGAACATGTACAAATGAATTGTCCTTATGGGATTCACCACCTTTTATATAGCCTATTCACAAACTTACCAAGGCCTGTGTAGTAGTTCAACAACTCCATTTTTTGTATCGTTTTGATAAGTGCAATCCCAGTGTATTCACCTCCAATGACCTATTCTCTATTAATTTTTAAAAAAAATATCATCCTAGGGACATTTCCCCACCATATTTCTTCAAAAAAGTATGCAAGTTCTCTAGTTCTATTTTTTACACCATTTTTACCCTTTTGAATTCTTATCATGAGTACTTTCACATAGGATGTTTGGTTTGATATATGCATGTATTAGCCAAAAATCGATTTCTTCTCCTCACAACATAAAGCAACACTTTAGGTATACTTCTTAAAAATAACATGTGCGTACTCTCTCTATATATATCACATTACCCAATGTTTTTCCCTTTGAATATTCCTTTAGGGTTTCTTCTATAGATCAATATACAACTTCACCTAGACCCAAATGCATTTAATTATTGTTGGCATGTAGCACTCCACCCTAATGGGTCTTGTTGGTTTTAATATACCTTGTATTATCAACACCCGTGTTACTATTTATCATAGATAGGGATTATATATAGTATTTATCTCAAAGAATGAGCCTCATACCTATTTATCATCATAAAAATAACCCATACTCTTAGACCCTAGGAGGTTCACATTTTTTATGGATGGTTATGATTAAATATTTAGCACATTTTCATTGGCCTCTTGTTTCCCCCATGATAAAAAATGATATTCATTCCAATTCATCATTCATTCATCCTCCAAGGATACCCACCCAAGTCCCTCCTTCCCTTTTTCCTTTCACTAATCTCGCCCCACATTCGAGAGCTACTTGTTTGGATGTTTTATGAACCCACATCCCTATCTATAATGTATCTATTTTTATAGATTATTTTATTTATTAATAACTAACAACACATTTTTTTATGTGGGAAACATCAATACTCATACCACCTCATCCAATCAAGTCTCTTTCAAAACCTACAATAGTCCTTGTCGCCCTTGGTTGGATAATTTTCATCAAGTCACCCATGCCTTCAATATTCTAGTTTCCTATAGCACCTTACATATCCTAGTACCCATCATTTTGATTTCAAGAGTTTCCTTTATTACCTATCTATCTTTTGCATTAAAATATCCTCAATACCCCCACTTTGACATACACTTAACATATATAATCATCCCCCGAACATCAAATCATTATATTTGTGGTTTTTTTTCTTATTGTCCCTATTGTTAATCATGAATTATGCTCCACTCAATGTAAGTCTTGAATCACACCCTCACTGGATTCCTTGTCCATAATGAAAAAAATCATCTCCCATTACAATTTTATACTTGGTTTATCCTCAGTTGATTTTAATGGACCTCCTATCCTTTTCTTTCAAGTATTAATTCCTATCAACACAAACTCATGTCTTCAGAGAATTTTGTTATATGTGAATTCATATTCCCATTACTAATGGTGAACCCTAGAATAGACATAGATAATCCTCATTTCTCTCTACTTTAGTTGGCCTCCCTGATGTTTGATGTAAGATAAATATCACATCATGATGGGTCATACATTGTGATAGTTCCAATTTATAGTTCTAGTTGAAGACCCCAGGCTTGCATAGGTATCAATGCCTTCAATCAGGAGAATTTGTAATATTTTCTCCCCAAATCTTCCAAGGCCCCCTCCCACAAAGAGTAGTCCTATATTGTTACTGGAACCCTTAAGGGTGATGCATATTTCTACATCATCTATTTTTTAGTTAAAACATTATTTACTGTCTTTCATATCGCTCATAATTTTCAAACTTTATTCCAAAGAACACATGTCTACTATTGTAATGTAATTTCATAATTTCATACGAATGACATTTCCCACCTCATTTCTATAATATTTCATTTGCACATGTCTATTTGGTTTTTTCCAGGTGGTTTTCATCACTTCTCCATGAAGAGTCCTTAGTTATTGTTAAAAAATCAGTCTTTAAGAATCATTTTATATGTTGCAAGCACATGACATATAAATTAATGATGTATTTCAACTATATGGTAGATCGTAACCTCACACATTAGAGACAAACTATTATCGCTTTAATTTTATCACAAGAGACATTCAGTTGATTTTTTAAAGAAATTATTAGTAGAAAAGAACATAACATAATAAGGATACCTCATGGCTAGTTTACATACCCTCACAAATGTTTTCAAAAACATTATAAAGTGGATTTTCATACACTTGAATTACTTTCTTTCAACGACACCCGTGTGACTTACACATCATTTTCTTTGAAAGTCATGTAATTATTATCACACATGTGAGACTAATTTGATCCAAGTTGATATTGGTGGCCACCCACCTCTTAAACTGAATCATCGTGGTTCTCCATCTTCGATGTTTTTGTTATGACTTTTAGGTCCTAAACTTTCAAGGTCATTTTGAGGCCCTAAACAATATTTTTTGGAAAGTTTTGGTTGGAAATTTTTGGGCCTTTGGTTGCCATGGATTTCCTAGGCCTTTCCAATAATTGTACTTCTAGATTAGATATTTCCAACAAGCTACTAAATGACCCAAATGAATATTGTATGTTAAATTTGTTCTTGAATGAAGTTGACACATCAAATAACCATCTTAGGGCCCACAAATATTTTGGTGGTTCACCTCCTAGGTTTAGGTTTTTATACATTTATGCTTCTTTATTTATGTTAAAATGTAATTATTGTGTCCCATTATATTATATTTTTTGAATGAGCATAAATGAATTTTGTTTCTCTTCAAAGATAAGATACCACCATTATATCCAATTTGTGTTCTACATTATTCTACTATTTTATTCATTAATATAAGTTAGGTTTCATTGTATTGTTGTACTCTTTGCTATATTTATGTTTTCATTTAATTTCATTCTCAATACAATCTAGATCAGTGGTGTCAAGGAAATATTCTCCTTGTTATTTTTCGATGCACGTCCTTGATGAGGTCAAGTTATAGAGAGTTGGTTCTTTAGCTAGTTTCACTTGGGGATGACCACTCTCACCGACCCAAGAAACCTCCCATGGAGGAGGAAAATAGAGATGGTTCAACAATATATCCATTGAATATTTTTCTATAGGAAACCCTCACCTGAAAATGGGACAATATGACAAACAAAGTTTCCCATATCCTTCGATGATTGTCAATGAAAGGTGAGGTACCTTAAAAAACCAACAATTTCAAAGGTGCGACACACTTCAAGGTATAACTTAACATTGATATCCTTATATTTGAATGCTATATATATGAAAATTCTTTGGAGAAATGGTTGAATCTGTTAGAGAGGTATTACTCTATTAAAAAAAGTTGACATCGAAAATATGACCTTCTCTCTCCTTAAATCGCTTACCCATTTAAAATATTGGTGGGAATGTTACTGGGAGATACATAATGAATATGAGTATATGATATTAGGGATAGGACCCACTTGGGTGGAATTTTTTATGACCTTAAGGAAGAATTCTACCCTATTGGAAAATATGATGACAAGTACAAGAGATGGATGACTTTGCATTAGGAAGGAGACTAGACGATGCTAAAGTACACCAACATCTTCCATACTTTTTTCTGAAAGATAGGTATCAAATAATTTAATTCAAACATATTTTTGAAGTACCATAGTGGAATACACAGGTGGATCCAAATTGAGATGTATTTCTTGGACATCTCGTCAGCAAGAGCCACTTATCAATACGTTCTCAAAATCAAGCATAAATTTAAGTAGTGGAATAAGTGGGAGTTTGGGTATGAAAATATGTAAAAATGGAAGCATAGTAAAGGCGTCCCTGACTCATAGAAAAAGGGAAAAACAATTAAGGACAACCTCAAGACAACTAGTCCAAGTTGTAGGAAAATAAGGGTAATGGGAAGTCTAAAAATGATACTAGAAAGTGGTGTGAGTTCCACAAAATTGCATGTCACAAAACTAATGAATGTTGTTAGAAACAATCATTGTTGGCCAATATTAAATAAAAATACTCTCACCCTATCTGAAACTTTTATTTTAAAAAGGATAAGAGAAAAAATATCATCGATGTGCAATATGATGCTACTATCGAAGCTACAAAGATCCAACCTTACGAGTTGAAGGATCTTGAGGAAGGGGATAATCTCTTTCATTTTTGGATGTATTTGAAGGGGACCCAACTACATTTTATATTTGACAGTGAGATAAATAAGAAAGTGATCTTATCCAAGGTCATCAAGGGATTAAAATTTTCTATGATTACACACCCCCAACCATACACCATTAGTTGGTTGAGCTAGAGAAGAGACCTTCATGTTAGCTAGCTTNCANGTTAGTTGGTTGAGCTAGAGAAGAGACCTTCATGTTAGCTAGCAATGTTTCCTATTGTATGATATCAAGGCCTTGAAAGATGAGGTAGTGTTTTATTTTTAACCAATCAAAATTGCGATGGTATTTTAGGACAAACTTATATCTGAAAATTTCATGATGTATATGAGTCTGAACCCCATAGTTTCATTATTAATTTGGGAGGTTATCCATAAAGGGTACTAGAGGTAGTTCAAAATATTTTAATTCCATTGATATCAACAAAACAATGGTGGAAGTTAATATCTCATATTGCAAATTTTTCTCTCTTAATAGTTCATTCCAAATGTGAATGAAAGGTCACCGCGACCACCACTACTTCAGCACAAGGTATCTCTACACACCATAAGTGGTTGGAAAAGATTATATAAGAATATAGATACATATTCACTTCACCTGTAGGTGTTCCTATACACTATTAGGTAAAACATACCATTGATTTGATACCTAGTTACCCCTTACCCAATGGTCAAATGTACATATGTTATGATCCAACACCTTAAAAATGAAAAAAATGCCAATGAATACAATTGACTTCAAGGGGGAAACCTCTATTTACAATATATCCAATTCAGAATACAATGGGTACACTTATAATGAAAGGGTTCAATGAGTTATTCTATCCTACATACAAATATAACACTAGAAATGTTATAGTTCAATATCTATGGATTGATAAGGGTTTTTATACATAAGATGGTGATTTCTCTAGACATTAACATGGCCCTTTTCTTCAAAAAAGAGTTTTCCTCAACACTTGAATACCACAGGTGATTCTGCATGAATAACTCATCTTTCCATGTTTCCTCTTCCACTAGTAGGTTCTTCCATTCAACGGGGTACTCTATAATTTCTCTATTTCTTACGTTCTTCATACTCGTTTCAAGGATTGTTTTTGGTTTCATACTGTTTACCTTTTTCATCAATCTCTAGTAAAATAGTTTGAACTAGGATCTTGTTGCCGATGAATTTTTTTAATCAAGAAACATGGAATACTGAATGTACATATGAAGATAGAAGAAACTCCAATTTGTAAGCCATACTTCCAATCCCTTGCAAAACCTTATATGGGCCATAACATTTCGGTGCTAATTTATTTTTCTTATTTTGTTTCTTCAGGAACATTTTTTTATATGGTTGTAGCCTCAGTAATACCCAATCCTCGACTTCAAATTCCATTTCAGTGTGATGTTGATCTACTTGTTGGTTCATCTTATTTTGGGCCATCACCACGTTGTTCTTCAATACATTAAGAACATCTTTTTGTTTCCCTATGTGGTCCTCCATTTCTTGAAACTTTATAGTTCTTTTCAAGGGTGATTTTATGGATGGAGGGTGATATCCATAAAGTGAAATAAATGGGGAAATATTTTATGACACATGGAAGGATATGTTGTACCACCATTCTAGCAATAGAAACCACTTGACCCATTGTTTATGTTTATCATATGTGAAGAAACAAAGATACACTTATAGACATTTTTTTCAAGATATCAGTTTTTCCATTGAATCGAAGATGGTAAGATGAGATGTGAGCCAATTGAGTACACAAACAAGAAAATAGTTCAGTCCAAAAAATTACATTGAAAATTGGATCTCTCTCACTTACAATAATCTTGGGAACTCCATGTATACTTTGAAATACTCCATGAATGATGTGTCTACTGTAATTGTTTTAAAAGGATGTGAAGGGGAGAAAAAATGGATATACTATTGGATTACTGAGAGGGGGGGTGAATTAGTAATAGAGTAATTTAATCCTTTTTAACCATAT
>CBVK0100704680.1:0-14758 GCA_900067695.1 Picea abies
TCTCCTTTCTTATCATGCTATAAACCATTTTTCATTGAATATTAAGTGTTAGTGTTATTTATTTTACCTTTAAATCCTATTTCCAACATAACAAAACTCTTATCTAGATTTTAAAGAAGTTGTCGATTTCTTTAGACTTGCTTCTGCAAAAATTTGATGGCAAAAAAGAGAATATTTCGATATTTCATTTCTTGTAATTTATTATTTTCTTTAGGTGGTTGAATGTCTCTCTAATGGCTGGTGAATGATGATGACAAAAGGAGATGGGTTTTCCAATTGTGGCATTATTTGCTTCAACCACTTATATGTTTTTCTTATCCTCTTTTAATAGCAAGCAACAATTATCCAATTTTCTTGGTTAATCCCAACTTCCAATTGTTTGATGATGCCAAGTGTGGGTTTTCCACTAAGCATTTGATTGCCTCTTATCTCATGCCACAAGTTCCAAATAAATTCATCTTTTCTCACTCTATTCAATCCTAAGCCAATACCGTTGGCACCTCCTATGGTCTACATTTCCCTTAGTATTCACAAAACCCTTTTTACCCAATATGTCATTTCAATAATATTATGTAATATTTATAAATAAATAAAAACACCAATTAAATTGGCTTTCCTTGTGTTGGTTCATAATATTGTCAATATATCAATGTCATTATGTCCTGGTGCCATTTATTTGCCAAAAATTACCTTTAACTTACTCTATTCATCAAGTTTCATAAACTATTGTTGAACCATTTATTCAAATGGACCAACCAAAATAAGTTTTTCCTCACAATCACAATATATAGTGCATAATGACTTATTGCATATTAACCCTTAATGTCACTAACATAGTAATGTTGTTCTTTTGCCCAAACATTATGGTATGTTGACTCTATATAAAAAAATTCTTGATACGTTATCACCTTTAAGGATCATAGCACGTCTGGATCCTTGATTGGCCCAAGAAAGAATATTGGAAAGTACTTGTTCAAACACTCACAAATCAATCATTCTTGTTCAACCATTAAATCAAAACATCAACTTACTAAATAACATGTTTAAATTGTCCCATGTACCTTGGGTATCCCTAGAATTAGTATTTAGACTTGCATGTTATCATTAGAATTAGTAAAGTTCATTCTTCCCTTGAATGGTAGTTCTGGACTTCTTCTACAAAACTAAATATTATGTTGCCTGAGTTTTTTGTGCTAAGTCCTCTATGGTAGGTAAGACTTGCTCCTCAATTTCCTAATCCAACGTGGAAGGCTCATAGAGTTTCAGATTTTCCACATTCACTACCAAGTAAATGCACATATATGGAGGTAGACTTAGTTTATAGGCATTATCACCCACCTTCTCCAATACTTCAAAAGGACCATATCGTTGAGTCGTTATCTTCTTACCAAGACCCTATAGCATTTTTTTCTCAAATGCAACCAAACTTTATATCCCACCTTGAAATATAGTAACGATGATCAAGATGATGCTTGTTGGTATGACAATGTACACCCAGACCTATTCAAATAATGTGGTCATTGTTTCTTGTCCTTTGATGGTGTTTTTACAAGTCATAAGAATGCAAAGCTTACCGAACCTATCAACTACCATGTCCTTTCCTAGTTGTTGTAAAACCACCCACAAAATCCATGGACATGTTATCTCGAGGTCTAGTGGGTATAGGTAAGGGATTGTATAAAATTTACTTTTTGTCATTGGGCTTGTTGGTACAACAAAATATGCATCCTGTAATAAACAAAGCTACATCTTCTTGCATTCTAGGTTAATATACATACCTCTGTAAGTTGGAAATTGTCTTCCCAACACTAAAATGTCTTGCAACCTCGGAAGTGTGAACCTCTTTGATAAGTTGCAATATTTCACCTTTAGGAACATAGAGGTTGCCTAGCTTGTAGATAAACTCATTCTGGAGATGATAGGTAGCATTATTGTCACCTTCATCTACACCAATTTGGCCTTGTAGTTATTGAAACACCTATGTAAAGTCCTCATCTTCCATGTATGCCTCTTTGTATGGATCATGGGTAAAAGGATCCATGTGCATAAGAGTTCTCAAAGTTGTAAACTTGGATGTGGATGGCCTTGAAGACATCTCTACCAACTTATTAGTGTCCCCCTTCTTATATTTGATAACTAGATGAAACTATTGTAAAAACCCCATCTACTTGTAGTGTCTAGTTTTTTGAACTTACTACGGGCCTACAAATGCTATGGTGTCTAGTGATTAGTGTGGATAATGATTTACTTTCCCATCATATAGTGCTTCCACTTCTTAATAGTTTGAACCAAGGGATAGAGTTCCTTATCATATGTAGGGTAGTTCAATACTCCACCATGAAATATTTTACAATGATAGTATGCCTACTTACCTCCTTGCATCAAGACTTATCCCATAGCATATCCACTTGAGTTTGTTTCCACTTAAAAAGGATTATGCAAGTTAGGCAATGCAATAAGTAGTGCTTGATCTAATCTTGTGTTTAAGCTCATTGAAAACTTTATGTTGATTCTTTCCCCACAGTAAACTCTCACATTTAGATATATTGGCATGAAGTGGTGTGGTTATAGTTGAAAAGGATGTTATGAACTTCTATAGGTATTGTGATACCTCAACAATTCCCCTAACTTCAATGATATTAGTAGGAACTAGCCACTTGAGGATGGCCTCCATCTTTGTAGGCTCTATCTTGAGTTCCCCTCCACCAATCACATACCCCAAATACACCAATGACTACAGAGAAAACTCACATTTCTTAAGGGTAGCTAGTAGTTGATTCTTTTTTAAAGTCTCTAACACCTACATGATATGTGAGATACACTCTTCCCAGGTAAATCAATATACCAATATATCATCTAAGTACACTATCACAAATGAATCTAGAAAGGGATGTGATACATCTTTTATCGAGCACATAAATGTAGTTGGTTCATTACATAAACCAAAAGGCATATTACTAGTCATTCATATAGAACTTTCCTTCTCTTGAAGATGGTATTCTAACTATATTCTTCTTTAACTCATACATGGAGGTGTCCCGACTTGAGATCCAACTTGGTGAAGTACTCGGCATACTACAATCGATCTAACAAATCATCAATGTTGGGAAAAGGGTATCGATTATTGAGGGTGAACTTGTTCAAATCTCTATAGTCGATAGACATTCATCGAGTACCATCCTTCTTGGGTAGTGTTGATGTCGAAACTATATGGTTTGAATACCAACATCTCAACCTCCCATGAAACTAGACATGAAGAGGGGCGATAATACCCTGAGTTTATAGCCTCTGAAGGAAAGCACATTAAACCCTATAATCTAAGATTCTAAGCATGAATCTCTTATTTATGATTTTGCAAATATTTAATTTTTATGTATTTTCAAACTTTATAATTTTAATACTTTTGTTTTTATGCATGAAATACAAATTAAATCAAAAATTAAGAGTGAAATAAATATTACAAATGCTAAATAAAACAATATTTGATGAAAGGTAAATAAACTAAAATATTTAGTTAATGTTTACAAAAACTACTCTAGAGTAAATAAAAATATTGAAGTGAATTTTATTATGTTTTCTTTTTGATAAAACAAAAAGTTAAACTACTTAATAAATAAAAAGAAAGGAAATAAATTTTTCTTCATTGAGAAATGAAATACATTAACATTGTTTTGATATTTTGTAAAAGTTTAATCTTTATTTTTATGTGTAATGCCATACATTCTCTTTAGATTTTTTTATGCTTTCAAATCCTTGGGAGGACTCGGACCACAAGCATCTCTAAGCATTCTATATGTTATTTTCTCTCTTACATAGAACAATCAAGCGTAGAAAGAAAATGAAGAAAAATTAAATTGGACATTGAATGGATCAATGATAGTGAAGTGCAGACAAGAAAAATGATTAGTGTTGATATAATCGGACTTTTATATAGCATACTTTAACAAATAAACAAGTTACCTTAAGAACACCAGAACACCACTAGAACTCAACTACTTTGTTTCTCTTGCCACTTTGCAAATCATCCCTGCTATCAACATATCATCAAATCCACAGAAAATGAATGGAGCATGAACAATTTAAAATTTAAAATAATGAACCTCACCCAGCTCTTTGCATACCTCCCGTTAACTTCTCCTCCTTGAATTGATGTTTGTTGCTTGTTTAATAACGTTTGATGGGAAGTTCCAACTGTTATGCCCATTCTAAATTTAACAAACTGGATAGAACCACCTGGGTTATTCTCCATTTAATAAAATCGTAGACATTAAAATAAAATAAAATTTATTGGGATATCCCATTATATTTTATCCACGTGTCGAATTTCAGTTTTTGTTTTGGAGGAATGGTGGATTAACTGTTTTATAGACATGACTCCTTTAAAAGATACTTTTTATGCAAGATCCCAACAATGCCTCGTACATCTTCATGGAAATTATTTTTAGTAAAAACACAAACTTTTGATATGGTGCAACAACTCATAACCATACTTGATTGAAACGAGTTTTCTCAAATGTTAATCATGTATTACCTCCTCTGATTTTATAACAATGTCCATCTTTTTACTTTTCACGAGCCTGATCATAAAGAAAGCGCTCTCGAACTTCTTTCACTTAGATCAATATTGTCAAACTATGTCAACTTGTCATTTAACATGCACTTCACCTCGGAGCGGAGAAATTCCTTATATGTTCCAATTTCCAACTTGTAAATTACATCATCTTTGAGAGATGCCATCTTCTCCTTGATGATATACGAGTCCCATATTGATCATAAAATTGCAAGATCTAATTGTCAAGCTCTTCCTTTGTGGAATGGATATTTTCAGATATGTATAGGAGGATTTTATATTAGGCCATACATGTGTTTTGAAAATTACTTGGTAGCCTCCCCACAAATGAGGAAGGAGTCATCGACAGAATACCCATTGACCAATAGTTGCATATGCAGATGAGGCAATTAAATAGGAGCCATCAAGGGTCGAAAACACACCCTTTGACTAGATTTTGAGGGTGCTTGAGCTATTTAGACCTCAACGCTTTCATTCTTCCTGTGGAAATCATGGGCAGAATGCCACATGATTTACACCATAATTCTATTGAGGGTAAATCTTAATCACAGCTTGATTCCTATGAAGCAGGTGGAAAATTCATGTGTTAACATATAGGATCCATGGGGGATAGAGACCTCCCTATGAGGCTCTAAGAACTCCTTTTTCAATTTTAGTTCCTTAGTGTTGGGTTGTGGATTCACTTATAAAAAAAAAAGAGAGAGAGAGAAATGATATTTACAATGACATGGGAAGCCACTCACGGCTTAAGTAAAAAACTTTTTCAGAAAATGCCCATTTACAGGCTACCAAAAAATTCAGCATCCTCCAATTCCCTACTAAAAAAGGAAATGGGTTGTTCTAACCCTTCAACATTCTTCTGCAATAAAACAACTGCTACTGCATCAAATGAAGCAAAGGAGAAAATAAAAAAATCCTTGGAATAATTAGGATTGATGAGCACAGGTGCTTCAGTCAAGGCATTTTTTATTTGATCAAGTTGTGAGATTCAACAGTCCATTTGATCTCATTCCCTTTCCTCAACATGGTTGTGATAAACTTTACCAACTCAGCAAAATTCGAAACAAACCTTCTCAAAAAATTATTTTTTCCCAAGAAAGACTGGACTTCTTTCTTAGATGTAGGGAATGACAAAGTTTGGATAGCTTCTACCCTTCTTGGATCAATCTTTACTCCCTCAGCTGACACAATGTGTCTAACAATTCCCCCTCTTTCATGGCAAATAATGACTTTTTGGGATTTAAAGAGAGACCCAATTTTTTGCATTTCAAGAAGACCATTTTTAAATCACCATCATGTTCTTTATCATATTGTGAGAACATTGTTATTTCATCCAAATAAATGACCACAAAATTGTCCTCTCTCCAATAAAGGCTATGTCCATGGCTCGTTGAAAGGTCGCTCCTGCATTCATCAACCCAAAGGGCATCTTAACATACATGAATGTACCCCAAGGAGTGGTGAAGGTTGTCTTCTCTCTATCTTCAGGCAAGATAAAGACTTCATTGTAGCCATAAAATCCATAAATCATGGACATCCTAGATTCACTTGTCACCCTCTATAATATGTGTTCCATCTTTGGTAAGGGTTAGTTGTCCTTTTTAGAACTTCTATTCAAATTTCAGAAATTGACACATAGTATGATTTATCCATTCTTCTTTCTCACTAGGACCAAGTTGGGCACCCATTCATAATACCTCAAAAGAATGATAATTTGGGCATCCAAAATATTGTTTACCTCTTTCTCCATAATGGGAAACAACATAGGATTTATTTGTCTCAATGTCTGCCTAAATGGCTTGGACTCCTCCTTCAATGGGATCTTATGCTCAATGATACTTGTGTCGTATGTTCTGAGATCTTCATATGTCTAGGAAAACACATCAACAAACTCTTTTAATAGTTTAGCATATTCATCCCTTTTCTCTCTTGACAACTTGACAAATTTGGAATCGTCTTATGTACTAATATTGTATTCATTTACATTGATATCATCGGTTGAACCTTTAAACTTTACTGCCACATCATTCCCATCAAACAACCTTTCTAAAGGAACTAGTCCCTTTGGAATATAGGTGCTAGGAAGCTAAACAATATGGTGATTGGAAATTTTATTTAAAAATACATTTGTATGAGGGTTACTTTCATAATCATGATCCTGATCAATATGTAAAGCAAAGAAATCATCAACAGACTCAAGAAATGTTTTAATCTCATTATCATCTTCAAACACCTTCCAATGTTGGACATTGTCAGGTATAGAGGGTCTATATTTCACCTCTACATCATATTTGAGTTTGGGTGGCAATGAGACTTTGAAATGGCTTGCTAAGACAAACAAAGAATCAACCATGGTATTCTCCTCTCTTGGAATAAATGAAATGTTGAAATCTAGAAAGAAACTGTCAACTAGGTCCCATACTTTACTTATGTATGTCTTAAGCCTAGGGTGCTTGGCTTGATAAATAATTTTTATCTAATGAACAATTAGTTCTGCATCCCCAAATACTGATTTCTCTTCAATCCCCATGTCTTTTGTAGCCCTTAGACCCAAAACAAGAGCTTCATAATCTGCCACATTGTTGGTAGCTTCAAATTTTAGTTTGTAGGACAAAGGTATAGTTTCTTAACAAGGTGAAACAAGGACCAATTGAGCACTAGCACCTTCCTTAGAAGAGGCTTCGTCAAACAACATCTTCCAAATAGAGGTAGTTGGAGGAGGGATTTCACAAAACGTAATGGGTTTCTTTCTGACTTCAAGAGGAGTTTCAAGAGCATATGTGAGCTGCAATATGTTGGATCCCAAATCAGTGTCAAAAGAAGAAGTAGGATGGTTGGTGGGGTTTGCTTCATCACTGATGATGTACGTGAGTTGCGGTTCCCTGTAAAGTTTCTTTTGTTCACCCCTGAATAGGAATGGTGGCATATGAAAGGTACATATGCAAGGTCCCCCCCCAGTCTCTTTATCCAATATCTAGACAAGAGCATCCCGAACTTAGGGGGAACATTAGCCACTATGATATCCATGACCACACTCTTCATTGGCAGCTGGAACAGAGAAACGGTCAGGTCTTTGATAACCCCAAGGCACTTCACCTTTCTGGAGTCAAAATAATATAGGTCATGGTAGGCTTTTGTAACCTCCAACCTGAGCTCTTCCATGAAAATCTTAGTCATAAGATTGTGAGATACCCCTAAATCCATAAAGAAGTTATGCAACACCTTATCGTGGATGTTCAATGAAGTGTAGAAGGGAGGGGAGGATTCATCTATATACTCTACCAAAGGCCCTAATATGATAGGTGGACTTTCATATTGGAGGTTAACCGAGTCTATGGAGTGGGACGCAGGTTCAGGCTGAATTTTTTTTGATAGGCACCTTTTGAAATCCTCATGCTTGACTAACTCTGAGAGAGGTATAGGGATTATAATATTTTGAATCTCATTCTCAAAGCTATAAGGGGATGGAAGCTTCAAAATATCCTTCACCTCTAGGATAGGACTTTTGACTAGTGGTGGGGGGCTTTGTGCCTTTCTTTCTTTGTTGTTGTTTGCTATATCTTTAGCAGGTTTCTCAGCTCTAGCAGGCCTCTTGGGAATGTCAGGCTTTCCTTCTTTCTTCTTCAATATGAGGTTATATCTCTTCGGATCCCTGCTGGTCTTTTCTCCTTTTCTCAAATCATTCATTTGATTACTCATGAGGGCCTCTTTGTATGCATACTAAGTTAAATGAGGGGAAGAAGAGGTATCTCCAAGGAAATGGATCTCAGGATCAATATCTTCTTCATCTTCATCTTCATCAGTAACCAAGTTATTTTGGAGAGGATTTTGGATTTTATGATCATCTCTATCCCTATTTCTGTGATCTCTTTGGATGGTCTGAGGGGCATCAGTTGGTCTTTTGAAACTACCCCTATTATCAGAATTTGGGGGATTCCTATAGCTCTTATTTCCTTCCAATTCAAAACTTTGCACTTTAGTAGAAAGTTATTTTAGTAGCTTGGTTACTTCATCTGTTTAAGGGGGGGCAATAGAGGAACTAGAAGTCGGAGTTTCAGACCTACCCTTTCATCTGTCTCTATCATCCTTACTCCTAATCTTGTCAACTACCAATATATTGGATTCTACTTCAAGAGATGCAACTTGCATATGATCCAAGGAGGCATCTCTTCTTCCTCTCAACAGGAGGCAAAATTTAGGGTCAAAAGCACTAGCATAAGTCATCTTGGCGAAGGTTTCTGTAGGATTAATTTCAATGAGAATATTTTTATACATCTTATTAAATATTTTTGAGAAGTCTGAAACAGATTCGCTTTCTTCTCTCTTAAGTGCCTCAAATTCTGTAATATAATAAAGGAGATATTTTTTATTCCCCCAATGTCTTAAGAATGAATCATCCAGAGAATCAATCCCATCAATAGATATAGGAGGAAAGTACTTAAACCAATCCCTAACATCGCCATCAAGTTTTACACATGAATTTGGTCATCTTGGTGATGTATTAACAATGGTGTATTCACGCTCCCAACAAGGACTTTTTGCCTGAGAAAAATGGATCTTGTCTCCTTCCAAAAACATATTTTCAAAGTTAGTTTGCAAGCTGCATATGTCCTAGGGTGCGATAATCCCTCATTCTTGCAGGCCATCTTCATCTAGGGTGTGAACTTCTCACAATTTGCTCCATACATAGGGCGCGAACCTATTTTCAAGATTGGAAAAGAGAAGAGGTCTCGAGGGTTCTAGAAGGGAATCTTCTAGAAAATGAGTTGGCATTCATATGGTTTTCACTTTACTGACTTCACAGATTTGATGGGATCATCCTCATCCATGTAACCATCTCTCCTTCTCCTATATATTAAAAGGATTCTCATGGAAAAGGTTAAGCAAGATTAATTGAAGAATTGGTGAAGGAATTCTGTGAAGAACCCTACTTGGACAGAGGCTTGAAGGCTCTAGTTGGTCTATCAGGAAGAATTGGATCTTCTTCATGCAAGTACATAACAAGTGTGTGTGTTGGAACCAAGAGTCACTGAAAGGAAGCTTGCGACATCAAGGCGATCAGGTTGTATCATCTACTTTCAATTAATATGATATAGTGGCATGTCCCTTTCCCATAAAGTCACTCTTACTTTATTGTGTAATTCCTTGATCATATGCATAAGTTGATGTTGAATACATTTTTCTATCTTCACTTTGGTTGGTTTGTGTTGTCTTGGTGTTGGCCTCACGAGAGCACCGGAGTGAAGCAGGAGCAACAAAGACCTAAGGAAGTGATACAAAGGTATGTCACTTGTTCCTCCTTACTAGTTAATTCAATGATTGCAACTTAGGGAAAGAGTCATGTCCTGTCTTGTTTTGTTCTAGATCCAAGTGGATCTAGGGAGATCTTTTAGTGTCTGTACCTACCGATTAGTCCGATAACAAAATTGGTGACTCAACTGGGGATGAAACCCATTTTTTAGTGGTTTTTGGTGTTTTTCCTTGGTCATTTTCTCTTGCCTTACCTTTTTTCATTTCTATCAATCTCTAAGTCTTCAGGAGACCCTGACAAACTCTCTGGGTCCCGAAGTCCTTTCAAAAATTTTGTCTTTTTTCCAAATTTTGCCAAGTTTCAGTCATTCTCACACTGAACCCTTCTTTTGCCTACGAGAACTACTGGAGTTGGCACCCTACTATGCAGTCCAGTGTGAACTTCTCGCACTCTACTTGTGCATAGCCTATGAGAATGCTCCATTCTCGCACTATACAACAGTGCTTGCCTGCGAACCCATTTTGCAAAATTTTGGGATTAGGGTTTTTGTATGCTCAGATACCCAGATTTGTGTGTGTGTCCGAAGAGAACTTCTTGGGCCACTGATTGATTGTTTCTTGACTTTGGATTTTTTGAACGATCAATATTTGGAAATCAAAGACTCTTCTTGTTCATTCTTTTTCTCAGCTGTCATCTCTTGAGCTTTTCTTAGCAAGGATATAATCTCTCATCTTGGAATCTGAGTGCTTGTTTGGTTGGGAGCCGGTGATCTGTTTAAAAGTAGGGATTTATTGTCTTTCTCAATTGCTCATTACTTGGAAAATCATTGTCCTCGTGCATTTGAAAAGACTAGCCTTGTCTGCTTGTCATTTTTGTCTTCATTGAAAGATTGGTTTGGGTTTTGTATGTTGCTTGTCATTAGTTATTGGTTTTCCTAAGTTCCACTACCATTTTGTGGTTCTTTTTGAAAAGTAAAAAACATTTTTCTTTTTAAAAGAATTTTTATTTTGAAAATATTGGAAATCAATTGTTGAAATAGAACAAATAGAGAATTGTCATTGTTACGTGATTCGTTGATATTGCATTTTAAAGAAGATTGTATATCGTAGTTCGAGATTGTTCCAGAAAACTCCTCTTTCCCTCCTGTAAATAGGATTCATCGAACAAGAATTGATATTTTTCATTCCTATCTATGCATTGTTGGGTCAAAGTCTCACACAACATCAGTTTTATCTCTATTTCCTTTGAGTAACAATAGCCTTTAATAATATTGCACAATTTTAAAATTTAACTAGTAACTCTTTTCAAGGACTCTATTACACTAAAAATTGGCTAGGCTAGAGCTTTGGAATAGGTAGAGAGATACACTCTCCAAAGCACAAAACACACAATATCATATTGTGTTAAGGAGTGTCAAATTCCATTTGCAACATTTTGTCCTAGGAAGCCCTTCTAACACAAGGGTCAAACTCGAGGTCGCATTGATATTGACAGAGTTACTCACCCTGCTTTGTTGATATCGGTGTAGAGATTGCACGTATTACAGGTGTCACTTGAAGGTATACCCATAATGATGAGTGGAAGCCTCTCAAGTTAATTTCGGGCTAGATACCCTGCCCTTGCATGTGGATCGGACTGTCGACTGTCCCCCCAAGATTTATTGTTGTTGGTGGTAACCTTAGTGGCCTATCTTCTTAGGGTCTTCCACAAGGTGACTGTGAAGGGGCAAGTCTTCACAGTACCTGGAATCGATGTTGGCCAAACTCACTCGGTCTCCTTGGAGGGTATACCCACCGAGAGCTTGCACCAGGGTGTAAGTCCGTTAAGAAGGTTGTCAATGTAACTTTTCCAGCCTAGCCCAGCCCCTTCTCATCTCGTTGTTGCGACATTGGATTTCATCACCAACTAGTAACTTCGGAATTAAAAGGTTTTGTTTGCTTGGTGTTGTTTCCTAGATTTTTTACTAGCGCATGATGTTTGTTTACCTAAGTTGACCATAGAATTTTCTTCGTAAGTTTTTAACTCATTCACAATAGACCCTCCACATCGTTCATGTAGAATGTAGGGCTTACCCCCAAAAAATCTGGAAGGTTCTCAACCCTTGCCTACCAACTCACCGGAGGGCTCTCCTCAATAGAGTGAAGTCCAAGATGTCACCACCCCACAAGTGGAAAGAAATGACTCTCCAGAACGGTTTCGAATTACCAATTCTCGAGACGACTTTCAACTTCACCCTGATTCTAAAAGACGTATTATGTGAGTGAATTCTTCTAGAGACTTAGTTGTTTTGTCTTCTAGATCACCGAATGGACCTTTTCTAGGACCTAAGGGCCAAGATCCTTTTTGGACTATCGACGTTTTTAGATGGGATCTCTTTGGTTCAGGAGTGGGCGTGGATATCACCATCTCACCTGCATTCCCCGAAACCTCTGACCCAGACACAATACCTTTTACTACTTCTTATTATTTTCTTGGTACAGAAGCTCCGCGAGCTGACCACATCTTGACTCTCCCTTTACAAATGGTCCATTACACAGATACTAAGAGTCTTCACACCGGGATTACCATGACTAGCCAAGACCCTATTGGCACACCGTTTTCGCCCAGAGTCACCCCGACTCTTCCACCCGGATACCATGCATTGAATGCCTCTATTCTCATTCCTACACAAATCGCATACGAAACTCCTAGTGGTCCCTCTTATTTTGGGCACTCCCCTCCCAGTTTCATTCCGACATTTCCTCTACCCCCTTTCAAAGGACCTTCCCCGTCCTCTATCGGCGGCACTGATCCTAGTGGCACCATTCCGTTATTCACACCAAATTACCAGATTCCTGTCGGTGGACAATTTCACCAAGGAGGTTTGATTCAACCCCCTCTTTCAGGGAAAATCCCAATTGGAACCCAAATCCCAATTGGAACACAACCCCCGATTGGAACAAAAACCCCAATTAGAGGACAACCCCCACCGACCCCACCCTATGGACAAAACATACCTCCATCCTTGGCCCAGTATTGGAACCATCTGATACAACATAATCCTCAATCGACTAGGGGGCAACAGCCTCCAGCTATATCCATTATACCCCCTAGTATAGGCAAAACATATCCAGGTACGTCCAATCCTATTTGGGGCTTGAATTCTCAACCCCACGTCCCTGTTCAAGGATACAATCCCATGAGGTACTTTCCTCCACAACAACCACTGAATCTTCCTGGGTCTTCGCATTATATGCAAAATGCTTATGGTCCCACTGATTTTCCGACGGGACTCCCTCCCCAAAGCCACTAGTACCCGCATGTGAATAGACAGTTACCCTTCTTAGCCACTTTGGACCTCCTGGATCTGTCAAGGATTTTAAACGATCCAATCTGTCACTCTATTTGTTTATGCCTTTTTCAACAAAATCTCACGGGTTCTGCCACGAAGTGGTATATATAATTACCAAGAGGTTTCTTTGCAGACTTCAACACCCTAGCTATGGCTTTCCTCACCCACTACCAGTTACTGATCCACTACGAGATAGGGACCGATATTTTGAGTTCTTTCAAACAAAACAAAGCCACTCATATCTTTGATCACATTCTACCATTTCATCTACTCCTGTTGCTTCTCATGCAGCCGACAGTGTGATTGGCACCTTCCATGCCCAACCACATTATGCCTTAAGCAACAACCCCAAACCCATTTCTTCTAATGTTCAAAATGCTCCATCTCCTACCCCCTCCCATTGGCAAGACTTCTGAGGTAAATGCGGTTCAATCTACCCCCACTGGTAAAAACAAATCCAAAAAAGGAAAGGGTAAGAATAAGGAGGAAAAAATTACTTCGCAAGCAGAGAGAACCAAAACTCCACCTGTTGATGATAGGGATAAGCGCAAACCCTGATACCCTTGTCTTATCTATGGTGATGATCACTACACTAAGGATTTTCCATGAGGCATCGAGGTTACTAAGTTTCTTCAAGGGACCACGAAACCGCCCACTCCGATCGTATTGTCACAACCTTTCACTTCTCAACAACAGGCCCAATTGGCTATTCATGACCAACCATCCCCCTCCACTACATCTTATGTCTTAATGTGTACATGTGATTAAAAGAAAAGTGACATCACACTTACCACTCGAGCTAAAGATTATTCTCCCTCTAAAGAGAAGGTTGATTTTATACCTCCTTCATTGGTCCAACCATCTCCCATGAATCCACCTACCAATGGTCCTCCTCATATCGAACGACCGAGCCTTGACACAGTTCTTCGCCCTCCTCCAAAGGGCGTTGTTCAGAAATCCACTTTCAATCCTCATGCTTGTGTCTCCCAAAACTACAACATTGTTGAAGATCTGGCCCAAGAACCATCCGCGATGTCAGCCCTTGAAGTCCTTCAAACTTGTCCCATACAACGGAAGGCACTATTGAAATATATCGGTGGAATCGACCCGATGGATATGAATTTAATAATTTTTTACTTGGAATATCACATTCCAAGGTTACCCCCTCAACTCCCATTCCAAATACAAGTGATTGTCTCCGACAAAAAAAATTGTAGAACTATTATCGACAAGGGTGCCTCAACGTGTGTCATGTCTATTACCTACTGAAAAGCCATCGGATCTCCCTCTTTGATTGAATCCCATAACACACTTAAAGCCTTCAATGTCTCTTCTTTTAATCCTTACAGTGTCCTTCCTTCATTACCAATCACGTTAGAAGGAAAAACAGTCCAAGTTGAAGTGGAAGTCTTTGACGCTCCCCTTGATTACAACCTTCTTCTTGGCTGTAGCTGGATCAATTACATGCACGCAGTTGTGTCTTCTCTTTTTCATGTTGTACGTTTCCCACATCAAGGAAAGGTAATTACCGTTGACCAATTAGCCTTCTTTAACTCGAATACGTGTACTGGCAACATATCATTTATCGCCAAACCCCCCCCCCCCC
>CBVK0100704691.1:0-19760 GCA_900067695.1 Picea abies
TATTGACCCATGGTTCATGTCTGTTTGGGTTTCCAACAAAGCCTCTAAAAATATCGGACCTCCTGGTAAACAAGAAGGCAACTTAGCACACAAAGTGCACCACGTCGTCTCACCCGAGATAGTCTTAATGGGTGGCTACAATAATCATGTGTTTACAACTTAGGATTGAGTGAGAGATCTGATAATTGCACATTAAGAGTGTTGTTGTAACTTATTAATGTAGCATACCATTTGTTCACGATTTATGCAAGAAATAGAATAACTCATTCATTTAGTGCATCTGTACTTACTAAAATCAAAAAGAAATACATGCATTCAATCACACAACACATATGTTACCGTGGTTCACCCCCTCTTGGGCTGGATCCACAAATATTTGGCTCCTGGCTCTTTTATTATCATCGTTCTTTCATTACAACTCCGCGCACTTTACAATTCCCTTCCACTGGGTCAAGATCTATTATGAGGCGGACTAGATCGCACCAGGCTCCTCAGCCTGCGATCTAAACCTCAAGATCTACCCTCCTCTTGCTTCTCTAGCTCAACAATTTACAAAAATAGGTCATACAACAAAACATTACATATAATTCGACTAGTCTCCAACCTCCCTCTCTACAACAATTATCATCCTCCTTCATGAGACCTAGATAACTATATTTATACGTTTTTGGCTCTTCAACCATTATAATGCATTACAAAAACCCTAACCCTAACGTCGTTATGTCTTCCATGCATGCACGTGTGTTGTTCTTCCTTTCAGTTGTCACTTTCCTTGTGCATGTCTTCTTTCCCAAAATCGCCTTGCTTTCCGCTTTGGTCTGCTTCCAACAATCATCAACTATAATATCAACAAACTCATCCAACATAACTTTAACTTGTACAGGAAAATCATCCAAGTTTGTACTTGTAAGTATTACCTTGGATTTGCCAATCAAAGAAAAATGTACCTCCTCTTTCTTGACTTCTTGCAACAGTTCATTTCCACTCATCAACAAAAAACTAGGACTGATGCAAGACCTCTACCCTCCTAGGGATTTATGTGACCTCACGGTCAAGGATCTTCAAATTTATGAGTCGAATTGGCTCTTCGGGCCCTTGCGGGAACCCAAAACTACTTTACACAGGCCCCTTTTCTCATCAGGCACAGGTCCTGTGAGACCTACGGGCTCCTATTAAGCCCATGCTCCCTATTCAAAATTTTGAATAAAAACATATTAAGCCCATGCTCCCTATTCAAAATTTTGAATAAAAACAGGTGCTAGCTCTCTGGGCTAGGCCCTTTCCCCCATGCGACCTTGGGCTGTGACCGTGGGCCAGCTCCCTTCATGACCTCGTGCTTCAAATCTTTTTCAAGCACCTAACTCCTTTTTCCCCGATATCTAAATCCACAAACTCACCCGGACGAGATCTATGACTCTCTTCCCTCCAATAGCCAACGACTGTGATCCACCTTGAGACTCTTGCCTTCAGGAGTCCTCACTCATCCTTCCTCTATTTCTCCCAAACAATGGACCAACGAAGCATTAATCAAACACCACACGTCCCCACAATCAATGGTGGGAATGTGTCTTCTGGTATCTGACGACATACGTCCCTCTCTCGGACCAAAAACCATGATCTTCTTCAGCTCCCGACTCTTTGGGAATTCTCCACCTAGACTTACCTTTCTCTTTCCAGACGCACGATATGATGCCATGTGCCTCCTGGCGATCAACGACCAGGATTTTCTTCACAACCTCGGGCTTCGGGAGTTCTCAAATCAACTCACCTCATTTTCTCTAAAGTGCTCTTCTTTCGAAGTATGCAAATGTCCGCCAAGTACTCCTTTCCAGATCCAACAATCTATATTTATTTGCCTTTCATGACTTCAGTGATTTTTCTTCCGCTCCACACAGATCCCCCAGAGCTCTTTCCCATGAACTCCTTGATCTGTCGCCACCTGTCTCCTGACAATCAACGTTTAGGATCATCTCCAGGCTTCGGAGCTACGACGTTTTTACTCATTTCTCACTCGAAATATCCCAGAGTGTTGTTTTTCCGGAGTTTCGGATCTTACGCCACCTTTCTCTCTTGACGATGGACGGTTTTTACTAACTTCGGAACTTTGGGACTTCGACGATCCCACTCTCCTATCCACGTTAAAAGAAATGAGTTAAATTCCATGCATTTACCTAGATCCAATGGATGTTGGTCCTTCACACTCAGATTTGACAACTGGGATCTGTCCTCCTCCTCGACGCACTCTTTCTTGATGCTAGAATGTGTTTTGATGACCTGAATCTTCTCCTACAATTGATCTAATGGCTGTTTTTTCTCCTCCTCCTGAGCTTGTTGAACTTGACTCCTATGCATGCCTTGTTCTTTTTCCATAGTCTAGGTTTCATACCGTCTCTTCCTCTTGCACTCCTTGCATAGGCTATGTGCGCAATGGCACTATTCCTCCTGAGCTTCAGATTTCCCAGTCTCCTAAGGGTCTTGGCCCTTGTATTTTCTTCAAAGGATTTCTTGGTGCCCTCCCCGCACACTCTGCGCTCTTCCTCTTGATATTTTTAAACTTGAAACAAGTTCATACCTCTGTGCTCTCCTTGCGCGTGATGAATTATTTCAAACGACTTCTTGCAACACTTGTTTAAGTGTTGTCCTGGTACACTCCTTGCACATGTGTTCCTCTAGAGTTTCACCAACTCTGTTTCACCTTGAGCTTCAACTACTTGGACCTCAGAGGTCTCTGTCCCTTCTGTTCCTCGAAAAGATATATGTGCCCTCTTGGCAACTTCTGCTCAAAAACTCCTTGCTGAGCTTACAAAGTATTTGACAACTCTATGAGTGTCCTCCTCTGACACTCCTCTTCTCAGAACTCGAAAGAGAGTTCACCTATGCACACTTGCACCTGCTCAATTCCCTCCTGGAATATCTCTACAGAGTCCTTAATAACTATGTGCTATGCTTATTCCTGCATAGACTTTCCCCCAGGGTATTCAGTAACCCTGTCTCTTTGTTCCTCCTCTTCACAATATCTCCTCCAAGAAAGAGAGTTCACCTATGCACACTTGCACCTGCTCAATTCCCTCCTGGAATATCTCTACAGAGTCCTTAATAACTATGTGCTATGCTTATTCCTGCATAGACTTTCCCCCAGGGTATTCAGTAACCCTGTCTCTTTGTTCCTCCTCTTCACAATATCTCCTCCAAGGTATTCAACAACCTTGAGGATCCACTTGAGTTGTGATTTCTCTAGTGTTCCCTCCTGGCACGTTCTCTCCTAAACTTGAAACATAATTCAGGTACACACTCCTTGCGTTGGCTCGCAGAGTTTTCAGGACTCTATTGTGCACTCCTTGCACAACCTAAAGAACCCAGAAAAAATCAACAACTCTCAAACAGATAGTGAAATCCATCTTATCCCTGCAGATGAAAACCTATCATACATCTACAACATATGCACATAATCACACATATAAAATTCATAGAATACATATAATCACACATAAAACTCATAGGCATGAAAAACTGTTCTTTGTATTAATATGAATGTTTGTTTACAATGGATGTAGGCTCAGACTGTCTTTGTATTAATATGAATGTTTGTTTACAATGGATGTAGGCTCAGACTGCAACTGAGTCTCAACTCTCTCCTTTCCTTCTTCTCCTCTATGAATAATGAATAATTGATTACAATATTTTTACAAAAGAGGGGCTCATCGAGCCTTTACCTCCAAGCTACTCTAGTGGTGTCTAATCACCATTTACAACGCCTAACTACTGAGACAGATTACAATGAATGCACATCTAGTCTGATTAGGATATAGATCAACCTTACAACTAGCCATTAAAGGTGACTCTAACTCTTTCTTGTACAAAGGTATCGACTCGGCTCTTCCAGCCTTACAACATTAAATTTCTTTAATTACATTTAATTTTCAAATTTGAGGGAAAAATGAAAGGGCTGGTGCCTCTCCCCTCCTTGAATGCGCTTTGATGTGCTAACAACTGACACATTGTTGAGGTGGAGTGATGCTACTACATCAAGGACCAACTTCTTATTTGGCTCCATCATCCTGTAAAGGCAACAATACATGCTTGTTCCCATCTTTTTCCAGAGAATAAGTGTTCCTCCTACCATCATGAATGACTTTTATATCATACTTCCATGGCCTTCCCAACAAAACATGTCAGACATACATAGGCATTATGTCACATAATACCTCATCCTTGTAGCTACCAATTTGAATTTCCACCTTACAATGCTCATTCACCAAAACCTGATGTCCATTCTACAACCATGACACTTTGTAGGGAGTGGGATGCATTGTCCTCTTCAGTCCAAACTTCTCTACCATTTCAATGAAAACGAAATTATCTATTCTACCACTATCAATAATAACTTTGCAAAACTTACCTTGTGACTTGCATACAATCCTAAATAGACTTTTCCTCTGAGCTAGTTCTTTAGCTTCCTTCTCTGATTTGATCAAAACTCTTTTCAGCAACAATGATTCCCTTACCTCAATAACTTCTTCTTTTGTGAATACATTCACATTCTCTTCTTTACCTTACACTATATTTTCATTTCTTTGACCTGCTGATTTATTTTCTGGACAGTCCCATGAAATAGGCATCCTCAAGTGTNTTTAGGAACACAATGCTAATTTCATCTTGTATATCATACCTAAATCCATTACTATACCTGACAACCTTTACAACATCTTCTTCAATGTGACCAGCTCTAATTATCAATATGTAAAATTATTCTGTATATTCTTTCACAGTCATAGCCTTTTGTATGATATTCTGTAGCTGTCTGGAAAAAATTCCACGGGTAATCCTTAGGCATGAAATTTATTTTGAACTTAACAATCATCCTATCCCAATTATTAATGTTGGATTTACATTTTCGGTTTCTGTCAACTTGCAATTCATCCCACCATAGATCTACATGACCTTTTAGCCTTGTCATTGCATACTTTACCTTCTTTATCTCATCTACATATTCATAATCAAATTATTTTTCCAAGGCATTAATCTAGTTAATCAATTATTCGACATTCAGGTTACCTTCATACACATGTACCTCTACCTTTGGTCTGGCACCAACCTTTGTGACCACCCTTATCAATATCTCTTCAAATGTTTATTTTTAATGCTCTTTATCAGAGGTTGTTGCTTCTTCACTTTCATTGATATATCTTGTATTAGGTTCTCTCTTCATAAAAGTCTCCATACCTTCCATATTTGCTCGGAGCTACCTCACCTCATGTTGCAATACCATATTTGCAATTGGTATGCCTCGACCCCTTCTCCTATGTGAAATCTTATCTTTCATCATGAGCACACTTACTGTGTAAGCTATGATACCAAAAATGATGGCGTGAACCACCAACTACAACCCACGATCACATAGTTTTCAATACTCTGTCAACAACTAACATTTGGGTTGCTTATCTGGCCTCGTATCAACATGAACAGATGCTCAAATTGCCTTTTCCTACAACATTGAATTACGCTCTATCATAGATAACTCTGTGCGGAAACACTGCTATGTAGATATACCTTTGTACGGAAGAATCAGTGAACAATACTAATGAGATCTTTCGTAGACAACTCTGTGTGCGAAACTCAACAAATAATACGAACGATTCGCAGACAACTCTACATGCAGTACTCAACAAATAATACCAAAGATTTGCAGACAACTATACAAGAAATTTGGAAACAATACAGATGTGTTGCAGATATTTAAGGGGTGATTCCATTGCGCCAAACCGTGACTATCGGTTCCTGCGAAGACAAATACTTAGGAAATATTTCTTTAAATAAAGTTTTAGAACTTGGTTGGAATTAACTGCACGCGGTCTTTCCTGCAAATGCAAATATTAAACTTTATAAGCAACAAGATACTGAATGAAGTTAAAGGAATATACCAACAAATTAACACACACATAACTGGATATGTCAATTAAAACATATCAGCATTACACTGGTTCTTTCGGTCGCTCAAACCTTAAACATACAACACACAAAAAAAAATTTCACAGTTCTTTACCACACCTCTATCTATCCAACCTTTGTCTACTCTCCTTCTAATGTCTATCTCCCCTCTCTCACACATACTTTCGTTACATAAAAATGAGAGATATATCTCTTGGGAACTCTAACAAATGCTTAAAAATCCTCTAAGGATTTCTATCAATCCCATAATTTAGTATTTATGTTTTATTACATAGGAAAACACTCACACCTTTCAAACCATAAAATCTTCAATACCTTCTATAGATATCATTCTAACTATTACAAAAAAATGAAAAATTAGGGAACCAACTCCCTTGGTAATTTTTTATTGACCCATGTGGTCGATTCTCAATTTTACTGTCAGATACACCTGCATCATACTTATTGTTTTGATGGTTCGTTTCATTGGATTGTTAATTATTCTCCATCATTTATAGAGATTGTGCTCGAAAAAATATGGTATCTCCACACAGGATGAATACCTTCAGGAACCACTCACACAACCAAAGAAAATATCAATACATCGATGTTTTTGCATGGTTAAAACCCTTGAAAAGGGAAATAATCCATAGTCCCAACCAATGTGGCCACTTGAGACACTAGATTAATTCAAAAGAAAACTATTTTACAAGAGAGTTTCTCACAATAGTTCATCAACAAATGATCCTCTATGTTCTTTAAATAGAGATCATGGACCAATCAAGGGTTAAGCCATGGGTCAATATAGCCAGGTCAATATAGCCATTAAGATCGAGGAGAAAAAGAGTTGTCGGATCACTCTATATCAATAACATGTTATGACTGTCGGATTACATAACTTACAAATGTATACTAGTACATACTAAATAAACACACTAAGAAACACACTTTCACTTAAAAGACATATTAGACCAAGTTGAACTTAATTAACTCCTAAGTGTCTAAATATCCTAACATTCCCCCTTAAGAACAACTTGGGATATGATTGAAATATTCACAAAGGTGACACAATAGGAGAGGAAATGAGACATTAGAGCCTATACCTTTTTAATGGAAACTTCATAAACTCCTAACATAGATCGAAGTTTGGAAAGCTTCGCTTCTGTAATAGACTTTGTGAAAATGTTTGCAACTTGATCGTCTGTAGGAAACAACAACACTTAAATAACTCGATCATGAATGAACTTTATTATGAAGTGCATGTATATCTCGATGTGTTTTATGCACTAATGTTTTAATTAGATCTTTGGCGAGCTTGATGACAGTTTGATTGTCACACCAAAAGGTGGTCAAATGTTGTTGTTGGAATCTAAACTATGAAAGGATCTTTCGAAACCACAAGGATTATTGACTTGCATTAACCATTGCTCAAAACTCTGCTTCTATTGAAGAAAGAGCATCAATTGTTGTTTCTTATAATCTCAAGTGACAAGTCTGGAACCAAGGCTAAAAACATAACATGCAATAGACTTACAAACACCAGGGTCATCAACACAATCTGAATCAATGAAATCAACCAACAAAGGAATCCCCCTTGAACTGTAATGTATCCCATAATAAACTATATCCCAGACATACAAAAGTGTCATTTTTATTGTTTTCAAATGGTTTACATGGGGTGTTTGCATATACGGACCAACAAGACCAAAAACAAAGGAAATTTCATGATGGGTATGAGTCAAATATAAGAGGCTACCAATTAATTGATGGTACAAAGTGGTATTGAATTTGAGAGTAGTACAAGTGATAGAAAGTTTGACTCTAGGCTAGAAGGGAGAATGATTTGGTTTAAAATATTCCATGTAAAAGTGGCGAAGAAGGCTATAGGCATTCTTAGATTGGAAATGAAAAATTCATTCCTTAGTTTTCAATACTTGGAGTCCAAGGAAATAATGAAAATAGCCTAAGTCTATCATTTCAAATTTCTTCTTAATGTTGGATTTCACATGGGTTAAAAGTTTAGGATCACTACCAGCGAGGATAAGATCATCAACATAAATAACAAGTATTATGAGATGACTTCCTACATTCTTAGTATAGATATTAGGTTCAGAATGACATCTAGAAAAGTCGATGTCAAGAAGAAAGTTGTGCATTTTTGCAAAACAAACTCAAGTATCTTGCTTAAGACCATAAAGATATTTATTAAGGTGATATACACGGCTAGAGTC
This sequence comes from Picea abies, assembly GCA_900067695.1. NCBI lineage: Eukaryota > Viridiplantae > Streptophyta > Pinopsida > Pinales > Pinaceae > Picea > Picea abies. The sequence goes on from CBVK0100704691.1 coordinate 8,160, forward strand.
ATTTTGAACATAGCTAGGAGATTGTTCCATGTATATTTCTTCTTGCAAGTCCCCATGTGGGAAGTCAGATTTAACACCCATCTGATGGACCTCCCATTTATGTGAAGCAATAAGGGATAAAACAAGGTGGATGGAATTCATTTTGGCTACAAGGGAAAATGTTTCATTGTAGTCAATGCCTTCAACTTGAGAGAATCCTTTGGAAACTAATCGGGCTTTATGTCTTTCAACACTTCCATTTGATGTATACTTATTTATGTATAATAATTTAAAACTAACAAGTTTTCTCCTTCTTAGAAGAGGTACAAGATCCAGAGTATCATTTGCCATTAAGGAACACTATTTTTCATTCATTGTTCCGTCCCAATTTGGATGCTATAAGCTTATGCAAATGTGTCTAGATCACGAGTCTCTAAAAATAGAGCCAAAAGAGAAGAGGTTTATTGGAACTGTGAATGTGTCTGACATTTATTTGAAGAATCACCAACAAGATCACTAGTTGTTTCTCATGTTGAATAGACCCATATAGGAAGTAGTGGTGCTAGTGCAGGATCATGTTCAATGGACTCATCCGGAGGAAGGTGACCATGCATAGGTGAATTTTCATCCTCACTGTCACCATCTGAAGAAGAAACTAGAGTAGGAACAAAATATGGCACAAAACCCAATGATTGCTTGCATGCTAAAGATGGCACAAACACTGAATTAGGCTTGCAGGCCAAGTGATCTTCATCAAATTTAACATATCTTCTAATAATCATTTCAATGGAATGAGGTTGAAGAAGTTGGTAACCTTTGAAATCTTCAAAATATGAACAAAAACACACTTCTCACTTTTAGGTTGTGATGCTTTCCTTTTCTCATTATGAATGTGATCCCATGCTACACTACCAAATACACGAGTGGATTACATTTGATTTAATTTTAGTCCATGCTTATCCTAGTGTTATATTTTTTAAAGCCTTTGTAGGAGTGTTATTTACTATATAATTTTCATAGTTGATGGCTTCCACCCAATAATGAAGACTTAATCCCTTAGATCAGATTATACAATTAGCCATTTTTTTTAATGTGCGATTTTTTCTCTCAACAACACCATTTTGTTGTGGTGTATATGAAACAATATGTTGAATTTTAATTCCCGGTGTAGTGTAGTAACTTGTAAATTTGTTGTTCACATATTCACCTTCATTATCTGTTCTTAACCTTTGAAGTTGATGGCTAGATTATTTTTCTACAAAGGCCTTGTAGGCCAAAAACATGTCAAAAAATTCACTCTTGAGTTTTAAGAAGTAAATCCAAGTGCATCTAGAGAAGTCATCAATGAAATTTAAGAAGTACTTGCACCCATAGAAAGAAAGAGAAGAAAGTGGACCAAAAAAATCACTATGAACAAACTGCAAAGTGGTTGAGGCATGCTAAGAGGCACATTTGTAAAACTGTCATGATGGTGTTTGTCGAGAACACAACTGACACAAACACCATCTCTGCAAGAGACGAGAGGAAGAACAATCACCATATTTTGATTAGATAGTTGTTGAAATGAGTGATAGCTTAGATGACCAAACCTCTCATGCCAAAGTTTTCTCAAGTCATCGCCATAAGAAACAAAAACTTATGGAAAATATGTTGACTCAACGTTTCAAATTTGTACAACCTAGTAATATCATCAATAATTCCAGTTGTTGAGACATGCTTAGGATAATTTAAATCCTCAATTACAACTTGGTGAGGTGAAAATTGAATCCTTATACTTTCACTTGAATAAGTGATATGATATATTTATAGAAGGTTGTAGGAAGACTTGGAACACATAATACATCACTAAAATGACCATTATCTACCTAAACTATTTCAGACCCTTGAACATTAAGAGATCTATCATCACCAAAAAATATTTTTTTGGTGTTATATTCATTAAGAGAAAAAAAATGGCTTTATCCTTAGCCATATGATAAGATGCTCTAGAATCAATAAGCCACTCATCAAAAGACGAAGTAGATGTTGCATTGAAGGAGAAACCAAAAGTAGAAAGTGCATAGCCATGAGAAGAAGAGTTAGAAGAAGAATCATGATTGATGTTTTGCTTTTAGATTGTTGATTATAAGTCTTCCATATTTTTAAAACATTTGGACTCAAGATGACCATCTTTCCCATAAAAATTATAATGCATTTTAGTTTTCTTACTTTTAGATTTTGGCCATTTTTCTCCATTAGGAGTAGAAGCTGGATGAGAGGTTTTGGGACCCTTGTTTTGCTTCTTGTTGTTGCGAGGATGTTGCTTCTTTGGATGTTTGGTTTTATCTTTCTGCTAGGCCACCAAGGATTTGTTAGATGTACCTATAGTGTTGATTACACCAAGTTGAAAGAGATTATATTGCTCTCTAATAAGAAAATCACAAAAAGACTCAAGAGTGAGATCTTGGTAAACAACCCCTAGAGCTTCTCTAGTGGGAAAAAAGGTAGATACACAAAGAAAATATGCACTACCAATATTAACAAGAATAACATATATGCATCAGTCATCTCCCAGATTTATTTTACAATCTTTAAGAAAAATTCTAAGTGTTTTGAACTTAGATAAATAATATTCAATGTAAGGAAAATCATTGGGACTTAAATTCATTAGTTGATTTTCAATCTAGTGGGCTTGAATCACATTATATTTACAAAATATAGCTTCTAGCTTAGCTAAGGCTTCATTTGGGTTATTGTTCCTTGAAGGTAAAATCGTAAATCGGGAGAGACAAACATTTTGATGAGTCCATGTGATTTGTCATTTTTATTATCCCATTTGGATTTATTTTTAACATCAGTGGGGGCTTGTTCTTTTCCCAAGGTGACCTGATACAATTCTTTGCTTCTTAGTACATCATCCATATGAGATTTCCATGAGAAGTAGTTGGTACTAGTAAGAAAAATATCACTTGGAGAAATCATACTAAAATATGCAAATAATATGGATTCAAAAGTTGAAACTGGCCATCTAGATGGAAATCTCTCGAAAAAATAGATTGTTTAAAAAAAAACCCATTGAAAATAGCGTTCAGATGTAAAAATTATGCCCTTTTAAAAAAAGACATAAATGGTAACCAAAGCACCATGTGGCAGGTATAAGTTGGCCCACGTGGTGATAGATGCACAATGCCCTTCCTTCTCTAATATTGTTTATAATCTCACTTTTACAAATAAGCTACTTATGAAGTGACCCACTTTTACAATGAAGTTACTTTATAAATTGAATTTGCATGTAAAAAATAACTAAAAAAAGAATATTAAAGTTACTTTATAGTGATTCACTTTTATAATTTAAGTGAAATGCATTTTACAATGAAGTTATGAGATAACTTAAGTTTGCACGAAATTTTTAAATAGTAACTTAAAAAAAATAGACTTGAACTTAAGACCTCTTATTAAATAAATCAACTTTCAACTAAGTGAGCTAGTGCAAAATATATAATAATTTCATTGGATGAGGGTTTTATTTTTCCTCGAAGAGCATACTTACTCCAAAAAGCCCTTGTTTTTTCTTGCAAAAAATTCTACCTTGATCGCACACAAAGAAAATGAAATTTTGAAAAAATAAATTTCAAATATCAACAACAATGGGGTTAAATCTCTATTAGCTTATCCAGAAAATGCAAGTTTTCTCTTTGTTTATGATTTTCTAAGCTCACATATAGCGCAAAGCAAAGAGCACAAAAAAAAATGCTTTTCACTCTATTTTGTATTTGTTAAGATTACATAGAGAACACAACAAAGAGAATACATAGACCAGAAAGACTCACAAATAAAAAAAATAAAAAAAAAACTTTGTAAAAAAATTTAAAAATGGCGTATTATGAGTTTATACCTCTAGATCTGACAAAATTGATCATATCTTGGGAAAAAAGAAACATTTTTCGAGTGATACAAAAAGTATTTCCAATTGAAAACAACACTCTAGACACAACGGAACAATCCTCTTAGACTGGAAACACATGGAAATAGCATAACCTATAAATGTGGCAACACAAGTTTAAATCTTGATCTACAACTGAATCATGTTTTCAGATGATATTTGATACCATGTTCGACAAACCAATATATCTCCACATAGGATAAACACCTTCAATAACCATTCAAAGAAACAGATCAAATATCAATACATTGATGTTTTTACATGGTTAAAACCATTGAAAAGGGAAATAGTCCACAACCCCAACCAACATGGCCACTTGAGGCAATATATTACTGCAAAAGAAAAATATTTTATAAGAGAGTTTCATAGAATTGATGATCAAAAAATGACCCTCCATTCACTTTAAATAGAGATTATGGACCAATTGGATGTGTTAACCCATATCACCTAGGGGTAACTAGAGGAGATCATTCTTCACGATCCACATTGCAGACATTGATCCCAGAGATGATGATCAACATTCTTCATAGACAACAACCCCTTAGATACCCCCCCTCCTCATCATTTCTCAACTCATTCACTTGATCAACAGGTTCATCTGATGATGGTAGTCCAACACACATGAGGTGCATTAGTCATTTTTTCATACAAAGTTTTACATTTATTACATTAGGAATTTAAATGAGGATCATGGGTTGAAGTCAGATAATGGATCATGATGCTTGGAAGTTATGTTTGTTGCCTTATTTCACCTTGGTGGCCATCATATGTGCTCTAGTAAAGTGTTGTCACTCTTGGGGAATAGGGGTACTACTGGGAGGCCTTGATAGGGGTAATGTACCATTCCCTTCCATACTTAACACATTCCATCCATATTCCTCATGTTGTCCTATCTTTTGAAAGTGGCTATTACATGTATCCCAAAAATGGTTCGTACCTTCATCCTCCTATGAGAAGAAGGGGCTTGAATTCTCAATGTTGATGTGGTTGGTAAAAGAATGAAAAATAAAATGAGATGAAAAATGATAAATCAAAATCCAAATAATAGCTTACGCTCTACCCCCTCATTATGAGGCCATTACCTTAAGTCCTAATGCACTAAATGCATATCAAATTAAAAGGATTTAATTGAATCCCAATAAAAATGAATGCATGAGCCTAAAAATGGTCTTGCAAAGCAACAAATGAACATCAAAATGCAAGAAGAGGGGTTTAAAAAGAAACAATACCAAGGAAAGGGTAACTCAATGCACCAAGTGCTCCCTCCTCAAAGGTGCTCATGGAGATGGACCTCACACATGGTTTTTCATGTTAATGACACCATGAACATGAAGTAAACCCCATGTCATATCATTCACTTATGCTTACACGTTTATGGGTTTCTCAGGGACTACTCCTCTACATGGGTACTGACACACCTAAAAGGGTCTTGTAATGGTCGTCCCATACCTAAACTTGGAAAATTGTATAAAGTCTTAAGCTAGTGTGAAGTTTGAATAAAATATCTAATGTGAATTGCTTATATGGATTTTGTATTATATTGTGACTTGTTTTTTATGATTCAAATGGATCTTATATCCAAAATGTTTGGGATTACCTAATTCTATGAACCCTTGCTTGATGATGATGCACCCCTAGAGATATTCCTATGGAGGAAGTTTTGGTGCTTTTACCTTGGACGTTGCAGATTTTATGGAGGATGTTAGGCCCTTAATGATGAGCATTGAGCTACTTGATGACTTGACATGCCCTTTCACACCTCTCATCACCTCATGGACTTGGGACATTGCATTGATGTTCCAGGACATTGCACATGCAACTAGACATGCCACATGGAACCCCTGATGACACCTTGCACCCTTTGACGACGTTATGGTTTGGATTGATGAAATGGAATGTGATAGTGGTGATATACCCCTTTGGAGGGATGATGGAGTCCTCCTCCTTCATGACGTTATCATTTTCACCTAGGACATTGCATATCTAGAAGATGACATCATACTTGGAGTGATATGACTTTTGATTGAGCTGACCTAGCACATGGGTAATGAGTTAGCACCTTGTTGATGATGAGATGTGACACTATTGATGAGGGGACATGAAATTTGAAGATGCTTTACACCTTTTGGGGATGGATTTGACTTTTGGAGATTCTGTAACCCTTGATGAGATGACATCACCTTCTTTTGGCACTTTACACTCACACGTGTGGCCTTTTAGGAGGACAGTTTGATGTTTTAACATTCTATTTTCATTTTGGAGGCACTTTTAGGGGTCGGTCCAAGATCTTTCCACCTTATATCATGGATTTACATGTTTTAGGGGATTCTTGAGTGGATATAGCACTTGGTTATCACACACACACACACACCACACACACACAGACACATATATATAGAGAGACACTCCATTTTGTAAATCATAACTCATATTGTGGAGAATCATCACTATACTTGTCTTCTATATTTCTTTTTCACCATGGATAACTTATGCACCTTGTTCTAAAGATGATATTGTGGATGCTTTTCAATTTTTTTGGTTGATTGCATGGTTAGGGTTTCATGGATCCTCATTGATTTAATTAGTAAGTGCTCTTTCTAAGTCTTTGATGGTTTATTTATTGATGTATGTTCTTATCAAAGTGGTGATAATTGCATGTTATCTTGTATTTTCTTGAATAAAACTTGTATTGAAACAAAATGAAGGTTTGTGGTGGAATACCTTCCCTTGTAAATCATTTATTGACGCTTGCTTAAGGACATAAGGATAATTATAGGGTTTGTAGTGGATTACCCTAGTCTTATTCTTGTAGGTTAAAGTTATAAGGTTTGTAGTGGACTACCCTAGAGTTTTAACCAAGATCCATCTTGATATCTTGCTCAAGGTTTTTAAAAAACATAGGACGACCTCTTAGGGTTTGTAGTTGACTACCCTAGGGTTTAGTTCTTAGGTATTTCTCTTGCCTTTGCTCTCCAAGAAAGTGCATCTTTGACTCCATATGCCAAGGAAGATAGATGACACTAGTATATTTCTCTTACAAGTGACCTTGAACCCTAATTTGACCTATTTTTCTTACAAGTGACATTGAAAGGAAAAGAACGCACACACGGGTTATTACAAACAGGAACACATGTGTGTTATTACAAACAAAATCTCTCTCTCTCTCTCTCTCTCTCTCTCTCTCTCTCTAGGATATTTAGACACTTAGGATTTATTTACGATAAACTTGGTTTAATGTGTCGTTAGGTTAAAGTGTGTTTGTTAGTGTGTTTCTTTAGTATGCATTTGTAATCCGATGGTCACGATATGTTTTAGACATAGAGTGATCTGATAGCTCATATTCTCCTCAAACTTAACGACTACATTGATATGTAGCTTAGCAATCGATTGGTCTATGATATCTATATAAAGAGAATGGAGAGTCATTTGTCGATGATTGATTGAGAGAAACTCTCTTACAATATTTTTCTTTTGCATTAATAAATTTCCTCACGTAGCCACGTTGGTTGGGGCCATGGATGTTTCCCCATTGATGTTTTACTATGTAAAAAAAATTGTGTGTTGATCTTTGATCTGGTTGTGTGAGTGGTTACTGAATATTTTTTGTCATTTTTTGGAATAACTTGTGTTGTCGAACATGGTATCAGAGCCCATTTGAAGACCCACTCCCATTACAGATCAAGATTTTGAAGTCATGTTTCTGCATCTCTGGTTTCTACTATTTTGTGTATATTTTTGGGCTGAGAGGACTCCTCCATTGTGTCTAGAACACTTCTTTTAGTTAGAAACTCCTTTTGTTTCACTCGAAAAGGTTTTTTTTTTCTAAGGATATGGCCATTTCACTTAGATCCAGAGGTATAAAGTTTGAATTTGCCATTTTAAAAAAAAATAAGAGAGATAATATTTATTTTTTCTGGGCAACTGCACTTTCTGGTCTACGTGTTTTTTTTCCTACGCTTTATGCAATCTCGGAAAATTAGAAATAGAGTGGGAAAGTGTGTTCTTGTTTTCATATGCTCTTTGTGAGATCTCGACAAATAAAAAATAGAGAGAAAACTTGCATTTTTGGGGTAAGCTAACCGAGATCTAACCCCTTATCATTGAGAAGTGAATTTGTTTGTGTGTGAACAAATGAACATAATTTTTTTTAAGAACACACTTTGAGACAGAACTCCAACAACAACAACAACACCCCCCATCCTCCTTCTTAAGATTATAACATGTTTTGCACTATCTCACTTGGTTGAAAGTTGCTTTATTTAGTAAGAGGTATTGAGTTCATGTATCTTTTTGATACAGATTTATGAGCGGAATGAAACGAAACCACAGATTTATAATATTAACACAGAGACACAGTGAAAAATAATAGAGATATAGTAAAACTTGACTTCTATTAAATAATAAATATGTTGAAAGCTGTAAAATGTAGACTAAAAACAAGCTTGCTATAATGGTGGTAGTTTAACTCTGAGAAGAGATGTGACAACTATGCTCATTCGCAAGAAGATGAGTACAATGAGGCTCTGAAGGATTTTTTTCAATAAACGTGAATGCCAAAACCCTAGACATCTAAAAACCTAAACCTAGGAGATGAAGCACCAAAAGTCATGTGGGCCCCGTTGGAGTAAGTTAGTACATCAATTTCCTAGGGTCGTAACTTTTGCATACGATATTTGTTTAGGGCGCATGATAGCTCGTTGGAAAGGTATTGACGATGACCTTCATTTAGGGGGCTCAATTAGAGCCTCTAGATTACATAGGGGTGTTTGATTGTGAAAAAACATCGTTTAGGCCCTCAAAATGCCCCCAAAAGTTTAGGGACCAAAAAAATGCAAAAAATAGTAAGTTGCCAAAAACTGTTTTGAGCCAGTTGGACAAGGTGTGTGGCCACCGAGATCCTCCTAGATCACTTTTTTGTTACTTTTTGAAAAATTTCATGCATTCATTGTAAAGTGCATTTCACTTAAATTATAAAAGTGAATCACTATAAAGTAGCTTTAATATTTCATTTTTAGTTACTTTTTGCATGCAACTTTAATTTACAAAGTAACTTCATTGTAAAAGTGATTCTCACTTATTCTATAAATGTGGGTCACTTCATAAGTAACTTATTTGTAAAAGTGAGATTATAGGAAAAGTTAGATAAGGAGGAGCATCACCACGTGGATGAACTTCTACTTGTCATGTGGCTCTTTAGTTACTGTTTGTCTTTTTTCAAAGGGGCAGAACTTTCACATCCGAAGTTTGTTTCCAGTACCATTTTTTTTAAAAGGACTATTTTTTTGAGATCTTTTCCTCTAAACCATCCATTTCATCTTTTGAATTCATATAATCTGCATTTTTTAATATGGATACTCCAAATGATGTTTTTCTTACTGGTACCAACTACTTCTCATGGAAATCCCATATAGAGGATGTACTAAGAAGTAAATGATTGTATCAGATTACCTTGGGAAAAACATAAGAACCCATTGATCCCCAAAATAAATCCAAATGGAATAATGAGAATGATGAAGCACATGGACTAATCAAAATGTCCATCTCTCCTGATTTAAGGTTTCACCTTCAAGGAATTGATGACTCCCATGAAAGTTGGGAAAAGCTTCAAGATGTGTTTAGTAAACACAATATTATTCGATCCCACCCACTTGAAAATCAGTTAATGACTCTAAGTCCCAATTATTTTCCTTTCATTGAAGATTATTTATCTAAGTTCAAAACAATTAGAATTTTATGTATACACTACAAAACAGATCTGAAGGATGAACGATGCACATATGTTATTCTTTATTAGCTTGATAGTGCATATTCTATCTTTGTATATACCTTTTATGCCACCAGAAAATCCATATGGAGTGCTTATAAAGAACCCTCTCTTGACTATTTTTGTGATTCTCTTATTTGGGAGAAGGATAAGCTTATGCAACATATTGATCAACATTGCAGATACACACAATAAAGCCTTAGTGGCCCAAAAAAAAGATAAATCCAAGAATCCCAGGAAGCAAAATCCTTTCCACAACAACAAGCGAAAAAAGGGTACCAAACCTTCTCAATCAATTTCTACTCTAATGGTAACAAAGGAGAAAAATCCAAAAGTAAGAATACTAACAAACATTGCAAATTTTGTGTGAAATATGGTCATGTGGAGTCTAAATGTTTTAAAAATATGGAAGCCTTAGAAGCAATGATGAAGAAGTACAACATTAGTATTGGGTCTTCTTCTTCTAACTTTTATTCTCATGGACATGCACTTTCTACTTCTTATTTCTCCTTCAATGCAACTTCTACTTCTTCTTCTAATGAATGGCTTATTGATTCTGGAGCATCTTATTGTATGGATAAGGATAAAGATATTTTTTCTACTCTAAATGAATGTAACGCCAAATAAATGTTTTTTGGTGATGATAAATCACTTAGTGTTGTAGGGTTTGGAATAGTTTAGGTAAATAATGGTGATTTCAATGATGTATTCTGTGTTCCAAGTTTTTCCTTCAACCTTCTATCAATGTATCGGATCACTCATTCAGGTGAAGGTAAAACTTTTCACCTCACCAAGTTGTAATCAAGGATTCAAAATATCATAAGCATGTTCTAGCAATTGGAATTTTTGATGATATTACCAAGTTGTACAAATTTGAAAACTTTGGGTCATCATCTTTTCCATAAGTTTTTGTTTTTCATAGCTATGAATTAAGAAAACTTTGGTATGAGTGGTTTGGTCATCTAAACTATCACTCATTGCAACAACTATATAATCAAGAAATGGTGACTAGTATTCCTCTTATTTATTACAGAGATGGTTTTTGTGTCGATTGTGTTCTCGACAAACGTCATCAGGACATTTTTGACAAGCGTACCTCTTTCCACGCCTAAACCCCTTTGCAATTTGTTCAGAGTGATTTGTGTGGTTTGTTTTCTTCTCCTTCTTTATCTGGGTGCAATTATTTCTTAACTTTCGTTGATGACTTCTCCAAACACGCTTGGGTTTACTTCTTAAAACTTAAGAGAAAAGTTTTTGACAATTTTTTGGCCTACAAGGCCCTTGTAGAAAAACAATGTGGACATTAACTTCAAAGGTTAAGAACAGATAATGAAGGCGAATATATGAACCACAAATTTACAATTTAATACACTACACATGGCATTCAAATGCAACACACTGTCCCATATACACCACAACAAAATGGTGTTGCTGACAGAAAAACTTGCAGATTAAAATAAATGGGTAATTGTATGACCCAATCTAAGGGATTGAGTCTTCATTATTGGGAAGAAGCCATCAACTGTGAAAATTACATACTAAATTGTACTCCCTTAAAGGATTCAAAAAATATAACACAAGAAGAAGCATGGACTAAAATTAAACCAGATGTAATTTCTTAGGATCCTATAAATTATAGGAAATCTGATTATTTAGTTTCTATCTGTTGTTTCTCTCATGACAAAAGCTCCTGGCTTGTTTGATTTCCTCGAATAATTTTGCCTCTCCCGCCATCCATTTTACCCAATCCTTCATTCACTTTTGTGCCACTCACTCCCCTTTCTATTCATCTTATGGGCCACATCTCATCCACCATTCATTCCATTACACTATCACGTCATCATCCCCCCCCGCTAATTTCATCCTTGCATGAAATGATGTTAGGAGACTTGGGTTAAACTAACAAAAATAACTAGTTTAATAAGTCATTAGATAA
>CBVK0100704699.1:0-10280 GCA_900067695.1 Picea abies
TAGCTTCACTCGAATAAAATGAGCAACTTTAGTTAGCTTATCCACCACCACCATGATAAAATCATGTTGTTTCATTGTCCTGGGTAGCTTGGTGATAAAATTAATTGTCACAACTTCCCATTTCCACTCTGAAATGGATATTGTGGTATCAAAGCCACGGGTTCAACATTGTTCTTGTATGAGTAGAGACAACACACTGAAGTGGAAAATTTCATATTTAAAGTCTAGAGGATGTCTACAATCTGTTTGTTAAAATTTCCAAGGAAAAGTTTGAGAATTTTCTTGTAATTTTGAGAGATTTGTATTCAGGGGTTAAACTCCCTTTATAACCTCTGAATGGGTAAGCTCAAGCTTGGAATTGGATGACTTTACGAATTGATGGGTGTCCATAGCAAAATTGGACAAAACACCCCAATTTTTGAGTGAATTCAAGAAGAATTCATGCCCATAAATGTCAAAAAATCAAGCATGGAGGTAATTGGTTGTTTGCAGAATTTGAATTGACCCTAAGAAGCTTAATTTCAAAGCTTCTATGGTGGTCGGGGAAGAAATTTAAAAATTATGCGTTAATGAAAAATTGGGAAATTTAAAAAATTTGGGGGTTTTCCATATGGTGATATCATCATGACATGTTGGCCATGTGGCGGGTGATGTGGCAGCGATGATGTGGACTACCATGGTGGCAGGGCCACAGTGGTCGACTGGTGGCACAACGGCAAACCACAAAGGTGGGATGACTACTGGAGTGGTGTCTCGGTACCATAAGTGGTATCAATGGTGTAAAAAGTGGTCTTTTGAAAATACCAAAATCCTCTGAAATGCCTTCGGAGCTTCCATGTGTCACCTCAATAGTATAGCAATTTTGAAGCATTTGTAAATGGTTTTGCGAAATACCATAATCCTATGAAATGGTTTTGGAGATTCCATGTGTCAATTTAGTGGTGTGGTGGTATCAGAGGTAAGTACGATGATAAAACCCTTGCAACTTTAACCCCCAAAGCAAGATGAGTTGTTGATCTTTCTTTGATTGTGGTCATCTGATTGGAGAAACTGATAAGTAGCACATGCCCAGAGAAAAAGGGTGTGAGATGGGACCCTCCCATTCTTGTGAGAAATGAAGGGGCACCATATGGAGACCTAGCATAAGAGGTGGGATCCCTATCCCATTTTTGGACAGAGAATGTACCAGATGGATAACCACATACGGTGGGGCCTGAAAGATAAAGGTAAAATAAAGGTAAAGGTAAAGGAAGAAAGAGGAAATCTTAGAGAAGGAGGAAGGTGTCAGTAGTTGATAGGTCAGGGCTAGGGTGGCCAAGGGGATGACATGGAATCACCTCATAGTGCCATGTGGATCCAAAATGCTACATCAGCGGCCATGTCAGTAGTAACCAATCAAATTTGTCAGAAAAATATAGTGATTTTGCAGGTCATAACTCCGCAGGCCATTTTTTAGGCCACAAACAACGTTTTTAAGAGCTCTAATTTTTGAAATTGTAAGTGCCAAAGGTGCCACATACAGTCTCTGCAACTTAAATGAAAAATATTGAGTAGATTTTTCTGACGAGCTATTTTGTGCACAAAATAGAGCTTGTATGGGGAAGTTACAGCCTAAAGAGTGCACAGTATAATTTGTTTACCAGTTTACTTCCAGAGGGCATAACTCCTTGCTCAAAAGTTAGTTTGTGAACATGAGTAGTCTATGGAAAGATAATGAACCATAGAAGACATCTATGGAGCCAGAATTGAAAGTTGGGTATCTAAAAGTGTACAGGATAAGAGAGAAGTTTCATGTAGCATTTAGTGCTAAAAGGGAATAGTAGTCAAAACTTTAGTAAGTTGTAACTAGAATCTCAGAGCCCAGATGAAGGTGAAAATTGGATATATTTATAAATATGTAGGCATGAAGAAACCCAATTGAGATTTTTTCAAAACCCCAAATGATTTGGTGTAAGGATGCATGAACAAGGTTAAAATTGTTAAGTGAGGAGAAATTACAAAGGGGTAAAGTTGTCATTTCCATTTCGCTGCAGATTTTGACTCGAGCATCAGTTTGACAATTTGAGAGTTGTTATGAATTTCCTATCATCATTATTATCTGTGTCTCTTATAAATGTTTTCTTGATTGCTGACATATTTACCTCTATAAGTGGAAAAAGTGGGTGTTTGAGATTATCTACACTAGGGTGAAAGGTGCACAAAAGGGGTAAATTAGAAATATTCAATTGCCTATACCTTTCTGCTCAATGCTCAAAATTGAGCAATAAATCAGTCATTGGAAAGATATTGGATAAAATAATCTAGATACACACTTATAAATACAAATTGAGTAGTATAATTCAAAATAAATCGGAAATGATATTTATGGTGCATCTAAAGGTAATAATTGTGCACAATTTTACTAAATTATTACATTATTTTGTCTATCAAATCGTATTGCATGCACATTTTGCAGAATTAAAAGAAAAAATAGAACATAGTTGAATCAACAGAGAGACCAGGGACACAGATGCACATAGAACTTACATCCATGATGATGAAGTCAAGGGATTGCACATCAGCTTGGGTAATGCAGAAACTGAGTCAAATGGGCATGGAGAAGGAAGAACATAAACATAAATTTAGTAGAGACAATAAAGAGTCCACAAAGAGATGTGTTGATCTATAAAGTTGATAATGAGAGGCTTAGGAAATTTCAGGAGCAGTAGAGTGGATTCAACATCAAGCTGTTGTGGAGCTTGGATATAATAGAGAAGCGGGTGGATAAGGAAACAGATTCAAGTAAGTCAAAGGATCACATATATCATGCCAAAAAGGAATAATATAGAAGTGTAAGTAGACATCATCGTCACTCACCAAGACACTCAGTTAGAAGAGTAGAAAATATTCCAATTTTATCTCTTGTCAAAAAGTATAAGAGGAGGATTGGAGTGGATTAAATACAAGGGGAGATGACAAAGATTAATCCTCCTACCTTTGATGGTGAGCATAGGAAAGATGATGATGTAGAGGATTGGCTATTGGGGATGAGGGAGTACTTCCAATTGCACAATTATTCCTCACAAGTTGAAGGTAGAATTGCAATTTACCAACTAAAGGGAAAAACATCAATGTGGTGGGACCAACTCATGCAAGTAAAACATGTTGATGAGAAGAATATCACTTGGAGATAGTTCAAAAAGTATTTTCAAAATAAATACGCGTACAAGTGCTATTATGATAGGAAGATGAAGGAGTTCTTTGAACTCAAACTTGGGAGCATGACCATGGATGAATATGATAGAAGATTCTTAGAGATGTTGAGGTATGTTGACTTCATCCAGGATGATCAAGTCAAGATTTAGAGGTTCTTGAGTGGGATACCTTCAATATTCAGTGATAAAATACAATATGATGATCCCAAGACATTGGGGAAAACAACAAGGAGAGCTAAATGCATTTGTGATCAACATCAAGGAGGATCAACCTTTCATAGAGCTTGGGTTGAAAAGAAGAAAGGTAATATGGAGAAAATAAAGAAAGGGTATAAGCCACCATTCTTCAGAAACAGTTCTCAGGGACAACCAACTCAAAATGAACCCAAAATGGCAGAAACATTGGGAAAAAGGCCAAGGTAGAAACCTATGAAATGTTGGGGTTGTGAGGGAGATCACATTTATAGAGATTCCCCTCACTAAGGAGAAATAGTGAATACTATTCACAATGTACAACTGGTTGATATAGTTGAAGACATGGGAAGAAGCATGCCAAGGATCTATGCAACCTTGGAAAACAAGAAAGTGTAATTTAAGTATCATATGATTGAAGTAGAAGGTGGAGAAAGAAGGAGACTTCCAAGTTTAGAGGGTATGCAAACTGGACAGGAAAGTCAAGCTGCTCCAGATTCAAGCAATAAGGATAGTAAAGGTCCAATGAACCTTTTATGGTCTTGAAGACTAGTGAACATGTTACGGTCTTCAAGATGCAACATGGGAGCATGAGGATTCCATGCAGGAGGAGTACCCACATATTTTTGGAATTTTTTGAAGAATTTTGATTGTGCATGTGTATATAATGCACCAAGGACAATGCACAAATAAGGGGGAGGGGAATATAATACCCCTAGGATGAACCCCAATTGTAAATGTAAGGGGGAGGGGAATATAATACCCCTAGGATGAACCCCAATTGTAAATGTACATACATTTTATAGGTTGGTGAGTGAGGATGTTGGGACATAGTGCCTTTGTATATATATGATTTGAGGCTAGAGTGTCTATGTGATTTAGGCTAGGGAGCCTATGAGATGAAAGGCCAACAATCCTAACAAATGTAAATTGTAATCATGCTTAGATATATATTAATAAAATACATCATTGTTGCAAACCAAGTCATAAGAAAGAGTATGGGGGGCTAGGATTCCATGAAAAGGAAAGGGGGTTGGGACTTGAAAGAAAAGGGGCTAAGTCAAGGGGGCTGAAGCCAAGAAATAAAATAATATTATTCTTAAGTCCTAAAGTCTTATGATATAAGTTTATCTTAATTTCTTGAGTGGGGGAACGGATTACCAAGTGGGGGACACGTAGTTCCTTGAGTGCCAAGTGTCAAAAGGGAACATGCATATATCAGGTTGGGAATTAGTGTAATTTTCATTCATTATGAACGGATTACCAAGTGGGGGACACGTAGTTCCTTGAGTGCCAAGTGTCAAAAGGGAACATGCATATATCAGGTTCGGAATTAGTGTAATTTTCATTCATTATTTCCATTCATTCACTCCATTCCCTCATTTGTACCATTGTGTGGAGAGTGGGAGCGGTGAATTTGATTGTTACCCTGTAAATCCTCGATGGTTTGGGTTGAAGAGGCAGGTTCTCAGGCTAGTGAAGCAATCTCTTCGGCTGAGAGAATTGGGAAATAGGTTTCTCTATGTACTCGCCTAGTGGGTGTCAAAACTCTTTGAGAGAAACCTTGTGTTGCAAGTGTTACATAGCTTTGAGACTTCCTAGACAACATATTTTTGAATCCCTGGAAGGGAAGTGGGACAACCGAAGGACTGTTGAGAAGAGAACAAGTACACTTCCTAGGGTGGAACATGTTGTGGGGAATGAGAGGTTGTGATTTGGGAACTATTGGTGTTGTTGGCACCTAGGACTTCCCTTTATTGTGTTGTTTATCGTACCTTTGTTTGAATTAGATAGCCTTTGTCTCGGTGGAATCATATCCCCAACTTGAGGGTGACCTACTATTGAGAGTGTATGAACAATAGAGTCTACGACTGGGAGGAACGTCTGAGATTTGTAGCCAGTCAGTGATTTTAATTAAAATATAAGTATATTTTATGTGCTTATGATTATTATTGTGTGGTTATTTATGCTAAATTTGTTATTTTATATTTGTGTAAAATCATGCATGGATTGTATGTTGTTAGAACTGCATATTCATAGCATATGCAAGGCATGGAAATTAATAAATGGTATCAAAGAAAATTGTTCTATGGCATGAAACAACTGGGAGGTTGGGGACATTACATTGTTGTTAGGAACATAAATATACTTAGATCCTTCTTCTCATATTACAATGATAATTATTTCATACCTTTGTACGAATACACACTCAATAATACCCTAGCCTATGCTCTTAACGCTTAATAATTCGACGAGGTGACAAGATTTCAAATCTCTTATGGATTCTCTATTATTAGTCCCATCCCTTCAGGCCATAGGGATTATAGTACCCGGTTCTTCTTTTTTCTATTAGTTTGGCACAAAAACCAAAGACCTTTCCTTGTTTTAAGTTAAAGTTTTGAAAAATTCATACAATTCAACTTGAAAATTCATACAATTTAACTTAAGTTTTGAGTTTGAGGTCTTATGTGGCCTCATAATGAGGCAAACTTAAGATAATTTTTAATTGTTTTCACATGATTCAGAGAGTCTTAATGTTAAATGAAATAATTATATCTCTCTGAGATAACATTAGTTCTTAAACATTAAATGTTTTCTCATTTTCTCGGTCGATGCATAGCCCATAACCCAGTTGGGCTCTTTAGTTGCCACATGCATCACCATGCAAAATTTGGTGACTTTGTCATATTTAGGGGGAAGGAAACAATCTACCTACATATATTCATTTTTTTATCTTTTTTTCTCATGGTTTCTTCTAAGCTCCCTTTCTATTCACTGTCTCGCTCCCGCTCGATCTTATGTTTTAAGTCTTGCCTGCTCAAAATTATAAGTATCAAAATATGATTTTTTTTCATTTAATTTAATTCGTGCACAAAAAATATAGGTAACGGTTCAACAATTTCTTCTGAGAGGACTCACCTCATTCTATCTCTAGTGCATCCATATAGAATCCTCTTTTTGAAAAATTGTTTCTAAGAGGGCTTACCTCATTCCCTCTCTAGTGCGTACATATAGAATCCTTTGCTGCAACTATCTGCTCAAAATTACAGGTATCAAAATATGCCTTTTTCACACAAAAAGTTTTATGACTCAAGTTAAATTTGTGCTTACAGGTAATGGTTCAACATCTGGATTGGGTTCATGAAATGAATTTAATCAAGAGACAGAAAAGATTCATATATGGGGCCAGGTGATTTAGTTTACCTCATTTATTAATAATCATCGCCTTACCCTACATTCTTTCTTGTCCTAGGTTCTATTCACCTGATGGGAAGAGGAGAACTAAGTTTTTCTTTCTACCTATAACAATAAAAAGCCACACATCAATTTGTGTGCTAGCATGATTTTTTCCTTTTGCATTATGTATTATTCAAACTATTTGAGACTAATAAAATTATCATATGATAGTTTTGAATAAATTGAAATAGTTAACTCTATCATTCTTAGAATCATATAAACATTCCAAACAATTAAATTTGTGTTTCATATTAGTCTCTCATTCATGCATAATCTAAACTTTTTTTTCTTTTTTTCTTAGCTATTTCCCTATAATACATTCTCTAATAAAAAGTATTTGGCCTCCATACAAAAGCATGATCACAAGATTTACCTCGCATATGGCCTTTAGTCCCATGCTCCACCATTTTTCTCTCTCTTATAATGTCCTTTCCTCAACAATTGAGACACTTGTTTCAGGAACTGGTTCTAGATTGAGTACAGGTTGATCGTCACAAAACATATTAACAATTAAAATTTTATTAGATTGGAAAAGATCAAATATACAACATAGATTTTGGCAACATTGCATTCAATAAATATATTCACATCCATAATTGAGTATCAATTCCATCCCTGTGAATCAATAACTTGAAGAAAATCAATTTATAACTCCCTATGAACTGCAATACATCACATAAAGGATATAATTACACTCACAAAAATGGTCTTTTCTACTTCAAAAATGGCTTTACAATCAGTATGAACAATGGAAGTGCAGAGTGGTCTATGATACATTGGTCATTTAGGATCAATAGGATGATTAAAAAAAGAAATGTTTCAAATGTTTCTCATTTACAAGCAATTTTAGAAGTTCAACATCCATGCCTTTGAGCAAATAGGAATTGAAACCACACACTTTATCTATCTGATAAGAACCAATCTATAGAGAATCAAACTTGGAGTGGAGAGATGGCTTCTCCTTAAACTTGTTCCATAATAAAACAAATTGGCCTTTATGAAAGTCTTTTATTGTGGAACTTTGATCAAAGTTTTTCTTCGTTGCTTCTTTCTTTCTCTATATATTTAACATGGTGTGTGCTCTTTGCTCCTCTAATTGCATAGATTGATAAAATAAAGTTTTCAATGGTGTAGTTCCTTATTCATATTTGATTCCAATGACTATGGCCAATGCAATTAATTCAAAGTGTACTGGTAATATGACATCCTTTCCATAGACTAGAGAAAACATAGAATGTTTGGTATTGCTTTGGGGTGAGATCCTACTTTCCCACAGATCATTAGTAATCTTTTTATGCCAATCTCTTTGGTTTGTAGTAACTATCTTCTTGAGGATTTGTGTTAGATATTTATTATTTGATTCGTCCAATCTATTACCCTATGGATAATAATTTTATGATTGTCTTATTGTTATACCAAATTTCCTACAAAATTTTAAGAACTTGGAACCAATGAATATGGAACCATTATCAGTAATGAATTTCTCTGAAACACCAAACCTAGACATAATATTATCTTTTAAAAATTAGATGAGTTGCTCTGAACTGGCTACCTTTAATGTTATTGCTTCATGCCATTTTATAAAGTAATCAGTTGTCATCAATCTATAAGAATCGCCTTCACTAGATTTTGGATTTATGGGGTTGATGACATCTAATCCCCATTTTGTAAAAGGACTATCTACTACAATGGTTTTCAAAGGCATAGTATCTCTTTTCATATTACTAGAAAATATTTGGCCAGTTAGGCATTTCCTTACAAAAGAATGTACATCTCTAAATAAAGGAGGCCAATAAAAACCCGCTCTAACGATTCTATTTGAAGTTACCATTGGAGAAAATTGTCCACCACAAATACTCACATGCATTTCCTTCAAAATTTTAGCTGAATTTGAATGGTTGAGACATATCATCATCATGCCATCAAAGTTTCTTCGAAATAAATGTATGAAAATCAGTACATAATGATTTGATTTCATTTTCAAATATTCCCCTTTCTTTTGTAGACATCCCAACAAGAAACTATCCAGATTTTAGATAAAATATTATATCCTTATACAATCAAAAATTTCCACCATTTTGTCTTGGGTAGAAAGATATTTGTTCATAATATATGGATCAATGTTTACCGCTTAAATTCCACCAATTAACTTACATAATCCTTGGCCTTTTACATCTTTCAGTGGTTTTATCTCTTTATCATATTATTTCAGTTTGTCCAACCAATTGGCATGTCTTCCTTCTCCAAGTTGTTGATATAGCATCATTTTGATAGGTGGATATGGTACATAATAAATTACATGTGAAGTTAAGATATATGTTATGAAATAAGAGACAACTTTGACCAGGGAAAATGCTTGTTTTTCCATGGTGAATATTTCAATTCATACTCTTGCAAACATTTACTAATGAAACAAATAGGATTTCTTCGATTTTATCCTTCCTTTGAGTCAATATAGCAATATTCATTTCATCTGAGGAAAAATAATATAAAATGACGTCTTTGTCAAAATCGAGGCTAATCAGAACTGGAGCAATGGAAATTGTTGACTTTATATTTGAAAAATATTTTTGTGCTTTGTAAATCCATTCAAAAAATTGATCTTCCTTCAACAACTTATTCAATGGATTAACGATTGAAGTATAATCTGGAACAAATCTTCAAACAATGTTTATTTTTCTGAAGAAGGATTGCAAATCCTTACAAGTCGTTGGTGGCTTTAACTTGTTCAAAACTTGGATTTTCTTTGGATCTATATAAATCTCTTGTTTTCTTATAATATGACCCAATAATTTTCCTTTTGAAACTAAAAAGAGACATTTTGGGGGGATTTAAAGAAATCTGATATAATCTGCATGGTTGCAAAACCTCTCTAAGATGTTTAAGGTGAGATTGTCTTAGTTTTGAATACACCATTAGATCATCCTGGTAGTCAACCATTTTTTTCCAATAATATCAATGAAAGCATGATCTATTTCCCTCTGGAAAGTAGCACCAACATTGATCAACCCAAAAGGCATTCTGACATATGCATATGTTCCCCACAGTGTTGTAAAGGTTCTTTTGTGTCTATCTTCTTCTGCCACTAGGATCTGATTGTATCCTGAAAAATCGTCCAACATGGACATTAAGGTAGATCCAGTCACTTGTATTTCCCTCTGGAAAGTAGCACCAACATTGATCAACCCAAAAGGCATTCTGACATATGCATATGTTCCCCACAGTGTTGTAAAGGTTCTTTTGTGTCTATCTTCTTCTGCCACTAGGATCTGATTGTATCCTGAAAAATCGTCCAACATGGACATTAAGGTAGATCCAGTCACTTGTTGTAATAATAAATCTATATTTAGGAGTGGATAATTGTCTTTCAATGATGCTCAATTGAGATATATGAAGTCGAAGAAATGGAATATTTCTCCATTTTTCTTTCTAACCACAAACAAATTAGAAATCCATTCAAAATGTTGGATAAACAAATGATGATTCTAGGTTTTTTCCTAAAGGGTTTGACTCCTTCCTGCAATGGTATGTGTTAGCATTAGAAGTCACCTCCAGATTTTGTTGCAGGTAAGCCCAGTACCCATCAGAATTTTATGTCACGGGTTGATTTTAAAGAGGTCAAATGGGCTCAGACTCAAGATGATATCGTTTTAACTC
>CBVK0100704711.1:0-15418 GCA_900067695.1 Picea abies
CACGACGCTCTTCCGATCTCACTTTCAACCTCGACAACTAATTCTCTTGCTCTCTATTGCTTTGACTTATCTTCTCGTTCTTCTATTAGTCGGTCTATTTTTCTATCTATGAAATCCCTTAGTTCTTGATTTTTCTTTTTTGTAGCTTCTTCCTCTACTTTCCTTCTGATCTAATCTTTCTCAATCAAAGTCTTACCTAGTAAAAGTGGGAAAGGGGCATTGTTCTCAACAATGACTTCAAATTCTTCTTCAGTCGATGTTCCATTAATAATAATAGGTACATTAGTAACTCTTCCACATAAGGTTATCATCTTTCCCTTAAACAAGCCTATTCTTCCCAATGAAGGTACCACAATAGGCTTTCCCAAAATTTTCCAAGTGTCTTCTGTCATAATATTCACTTGTGTTTCTTCATCCAAGACACAGTCTATGTCGAAGTCTTCTATTCTTGTACTTATGCATTGTTTTACTTTCAGGATCTCTGGTAAACTGACATCTTTGTGATCATTCATCATTTATTTCAATTGTAATAACATAGTCTGATATTTATCTAATGCTTTCTCTTTATGATTCTATAACATGCTCTTAGTCTCTTGACTTCATTCATAGTTTTCTTGTCTCATGTTCATTCTTTCAACTTTAGCAATCATCCTTGGACAATCCTCAACCTCATGACCAACAGTTTTACAACAAAGACAAATAGGACCTGTACCAAGGCATTCCTTAGCAAGATGTCCTGGTCTTATGTAGTTATAACATAGTGCCAATCCTCTCTTTCTATTGTATGTTCCCCAGCCTCTCATGTACTGTGCACTAGGATCACAGTGCTGGACCTGCAATCTGCAAAAATTCATTCTAGGTTCCTACATCCACTTATTAGTGCAAAAATTATTTCTATACACAGGAATAACATATCTTTCTTCATTTCTATTAGATTTACTTAGATCAATATTTTCTTCCAACTGTGCCCTAGATTTTAGACTAGGACATAATCTATTAAACATACTTAAATTCATGCTTTCAGAACAAAAAATTTGACTTATCTTACTCTTATCAAAGCAAAAAGCTTTACCTCTTTTCTTCAGATCAGATTTCTTTCTTAGCACAAATCTTCACAAGTCAAGTAGAGTATTGCGCACTTCACCATCAGATCTACACATAGATCTTCTATTTTCTTTACTTTAGTTCCCAAAAATCACAGTTTCAGGTCCCAACAACAAAACCATTTGTTGGCATAGGGGCAGACCTAGGGTTCAAAACTTCACCAACGTACCAAAAAAACCCTAACTACTGGCCCTTTCGGCAACACCTATGAAGTAGGCGAAGTCTCACCCGAGGTAGAAGCAGGGGGGTTTATAGGACTCAAGTGTTTGTAACCAAGCCGGGACACAGATATGTGATAATAACACTTCGCATAGTACTCTATTAACACTTAGAAGATGATAAGCATTAGTTCACTATCTTCATTAACATCGTAGAACAAACCCTAATATGGATCGACGCAGTAACAAAAAATATTAATCATTTCTACCACTCAGCACATAACATTGAGTTAGACATAACATTCATTCACCCTTAACACATGTAAATTACTACGCAACAACATATCTATCTATCATACACAATATCCAAGGCACTAAGTAGATTCATAACATAACCAACAAAGCACAAAGCAAACCAAAGACACAAGATATAGGTGGTTCACCCCAGTGTGGGGATATTTCCACCTACTACTTCATCTTCTTTATTATTCTTCAATCTCTTAAATTCAATTTCTCCTATGCACTAAGCCACAGAGACAAGCTTCACACCAGACAAGAGATCTATGCACTGAGCACCAGATCCTCCTTCCCAAAATTTGGTCAAGGCACATAGCCAACTTCTCTATCAAGCACAAAGCCTTACTCACATACATTCCATGGCACAAAGCCACTCAAGATACTTGCACTTAGCTCCACAAGCTATTGACCTAAGCTATTGGCCTGCATCCAGTGTTCAATGTGAAACTCCTTTGGCCATATTTTCTACCATTATTGGACACCTCAGAGATCACAGAACAACTGACACCAACAAAGCTCAACCCTAACTACATGGAATAAGAATCCACTAATTATATAGTGGAAACACAGGTCAAGGGAACTCACCAGTAGAGGATCCATATTTATCGGGTTGTCAAGGCTAGGAAACCCCTCCACCAAAGCAAGTGGATCACCTAGGGCCAAATCGAACAAAATTTTCCACACCTAATGAGGGAACTCAATGTAATGGAGACCATTTCTTCCTAATGGAGGAGGACTGATCCAAGTGGATATCGGTGGCCACCCACCTATTCCAACTAGCTCCTCTTCTCCATTTTTAGTTCAATATGTTCTTATGTACTTATTTGTAGTTGTGGGTTCTACACTTCTGGTGCTATCTAAAGCCCTTGAAATATTCCAGGTGGATACTGGTGGCCTCTCACCTAATCCAACTGGATTATTTTGTATGTTTTCATGTCAACACATCTTTTTGTACTTCCAGGGATGTTTTGGATCCCTAAACAATTGTTTTTTGGCTATCACACGTCTAAAATGGAGGTCGTATGCAAAATTTATGACCCCAGGAAGTTGAGGTACCAACTTTCCCATAAGGGCCCACATGAATTTTGGCATTTCACCTTCTAGGGTTAGGTTTTTGGCTGTCTATTGTTTTGGAATTCATGAGTAATATCAAAAAGGCCTTTGGATCCTCATTTTAATCATTCTTCTCAAACAGATGCACATAGCAGCCACATCTCTTCTTAGAGATAGCTACCACCATTCATGAAACTGTTTCAGTTCTACAGTTTTATAGTTTCATCCTATTTCATTTATTCAATAGAAGATATTTTTCATTGGATATCTGTGTTTTTCTTCATAACTCTGTGTTTATTGTATTCAGTCTGTTAATCAGTTCGTTCAACTCCTAAATCCGAATCATGGACGCCAAACAACACGAACATAACAAATTCAAGTGGCATCTTCTCTTGGACCACAATTAATAATAACATCTATTATGACTTGTATTTGGTTATGATAAGTAAGGAGATGAATAATTTCCATCACATGATTTACTATTCGTACAACAATCAATTTCTTTCCATTGTTTGTTCAACAATAGGGCATTGGGCCTTCTGAAACCATTTCACTGAGTAACACCCATCTGTGTGTGGATCAAATGTCACATGTCTTTTGTGATTAGACAAATATGTAATCTGCTAATGATAGAATTAACAAGCAAGATAAAAAAGAAGACATGGCTCATGACAAGACAAAACTTCTAATGCCTCCTACTCATATTTATACTAATTCTATTTTCTAAAGAACCTTCTATCGCAATATCTTTCTAGAAGCGAAAGATTCTTTTAGGTATTCTTACATTGACTTGTTCTCATTTATTAAATAGGCCTTATAAACTAATGTCAACCTTTATTACATGGAAAATATATTATTCTACCTAGATGTGGGGATAGGGAGAATAGGTCCCTAATATGCCCTCCTCCTTGAAAACCAACCTTGTCCTCAAGGCTTGAGATGAGGAAATTGTGTCATAATGGTAGCAGGTTCCTAGGTGGCATATTTTGGAGTTGTATCTTTCCATTGCACTAAGTTACACTTCCTAGATGGTGTGCCGACAGAGACAATGTTCACGCTGGTCCAAGACAACTTGGGGCTGTAACCAAATGGAACCTTCTTCATCCAACTCAGGGAGATGGGTTTAAGTGTGGCACTTAGTTCCAATCACCTTCTTTAAGTAGGAAAGATAAAAACCAATATGGGGCTTAGAATCACTGGGTAGTGATAACATGTAGGAGACGAGCCCCACACACTTGAGAATGGCATAAGGACCATAAATTTGGGAGCAAGTGTTGTGTTGGTTTTGTCACCTGGGTGAGAAAAACAACAACACTTGCATGCCTAGATGAGCCTGCTAGACAAGACGTAAGTTTTTGAGTGGGTTAAGTAAGCCAAACACATGTATGAACAAATAAATAAACTAAAAAAACTAAGAAATAAAAGTTAGAAAGCATGAGAAAC
Organism: Picea abies; assembly: GCA_900067695.1. Classification (NCBI taxonomy): domain Eukaryota; kingdom Viridiplantae; phylum Streptophyta; class Pinopsida; order Pinales; family Pinaceae; genus Picea; species Picea abies. Next base: position 4,056 of record CBVK0100704711.1, read on the forward strand.
TTGGAACCAAGAAAATAAAACAATGACCAACATAATTATACCAATAGATCAATAGATTAGTAGGAAAAACCCATAGAGAAAAATGAGGACTTATGAGTCCCCTCTTCCTCCTTAGGAAGGATCTTGAGTTCCCTAATGGAGAGCTCTTCATAAAATGGAAGAAATTGAAAATGGTGAATAAAATCAATGCCTATTGCCTCAAGAGGTGAGTGGAATGGCCTATTGCAATGATGCTTGAAGGCTCCAAAGAGAAAAGAGGATTCTCAAGGGAGAATTATTGCCTCATAGCAATACAATGAAGATCTTGGTTTCTTAGTGCACCCATGGCTTTTGTTTATAGCATTTCTTCAAGGAAAGATGTAATTGGTTTGTAGTGTGAACAAGGGGCCTTTTAGGGAACCTTGTAGTCCTTGACCAACCTCCCATTCGAATTTCTCTTAGATATGAGGGTCAAATCATGTTGGGAGCTGGTCCATAAGTGGTTGAGGGGATGAAAAGATCCATAAATGCGCCATTCATAGAAGTGCGTGAATTTTCTCTTACACAGTTGCGCACTTGACACATTGTGAAAATTGAGGGCTTTGTTGGCCCACACACACTACGCACTGTGTGTGCGCTTCCTTTGGTGAATTTGCGCATGTCAATTTTTGACCCAATTGTATATTTTTTTTCCCTTTCAATTCATTTTAGTGCTATAGGTGGACTAATTTCTGTTGGCATTGATGTTGGGCCCTTCGTTTTTGGGAAGGAACTGAGCAAGTTTTGACTAAGCATGAGTTGCACAAAATTCATCAGAGGCTGGGAGAAAGAGTAACATAAAGTAGTTGCGGAAGTAAGTGCAACGCTAGCTAAGCAACAAATGGTTGCAACAGAGCAAGAAAGCAAGCAAGCTGAGAAAGAAGACACAACCTAGCTATATATAGGGCTGAATATAATTGTAAAAGGGTTGGGTTTTTGTTGTTGTTGGGTAGTTAGGAAAATTTGGCTCATATTGATCAGAGTCGCCCAAGTTCTGGGATTAGTCGTTGATACCTACTGTAAATTCGAGAGACAACAAGAAAGAATATGTAATATTCCCTACTGAGTGAGTTTGAGTCTATAACAGAGAAATATCTCAAGGTTAATATGAAGAAGGATCAAATTTTAAAATATGATGTGTCTTTGTATGTTTACTTGCTCATTACAACATTTATTTATGGTTTATGAGTTCTATTTGATGGTTCTATGTTTAATCGCTGCTAGCAACGTAAGTAGGTTCAATTATTACATTTAGATGGTTTAGGTATTTTAATAACTCTTGCGCAAGAACATGAATGAGTTTAGAATGCTCTAGAGATCCTCTTTAGTCTTCTTCCTACCATTCTTTATCTATCTGTCTCAACAACGCTTTGGGTGAGACTTCTTCTCTTCAGAGGAGATGAAAATGACAATGCTCTAGACTACATGGTACCTTTTGTTGGTAACCTGAGAAGGACCCTGGTTTGATCAAATTCCGTGCCAACAAAATGGTTCTGTTGCCGGGACCCGTGTTAAAAGGCAACCTGTAGGGAGAATTCTACCATCGATCCACAGATCTGGTATTGATCAATGTTGGGAAAGGAACTGTGATGCCTTCATATGAAAAGAAGCGAAACTAAGAAGAAAATCGCTGGAAAATATTCGCGAAGCAATCTTTTACTCAGAAAGAGAAAGTGACCAGTATGAGATTTTCTGGGTTAAATTCCCGAAAGATTTTTTTCAATGGATAAAGAGGCTCCAAGAAGATCCATAGTTCCAAGGTCGGACCAAGAAGATCTATGCATGGGATACTGAAAATTTAGTAGCACTCCAGAGGCTGGATTGCCCAGTCACACGAGATGTGGATTTCTGGGTTAACACCACGCTAGAAGGATACATAATCGAATTTGTAGCTGAGAACCACCATTCATTCTCATGGGCAGAGGAAATTTTCAAGAAAGGTGCAAGGGGAAGACTGTTGAGAGAAATCCCCCTGTGGATTAATGCTTTCTTGATGGAGGAGGGGATGTTGATTATGTCCCCAACCAAGATGGCAGTGTAAACACCCTCGCTTGGGGTAGGGCGAGATGGGGTGAGGGTCATGGCATGAGAAAAGGGGAAGGGTTCTTTGAGAAATGGGGGAAAAACAACAAGAAACAGAATCAAGAGATGAACGAGCCTTGAAGAGAGCTGTCATAGTTGAGAAGTGGTGGCACAACAAGATTAATAAAGTCGCAAGACAATATGAAAAGTTGAGGAAAGAAGGAGGATCGGGAGAAGTAGAGGAAAGATAGATGGAAGAATTGCAGAGGATGAGAAGACATGAATGCTTGGCCAGTCAAAGATTGAATGAGAGAGAAGCAAAGAGAGAAAGAAGTCTCGAGGAACTGGGACAAGAAGGAGAAAGTGTGGAGGTAAGAGAGGAGGAAGCCGACATGAATATTGGAGGAGAAAGAGAATATTTATCCTTGATAACAGGAGAAATTGGGAATCTGGCTGAAGAGATCGTCCCAGTGGAAGCTAACGAGACCCCCTAGATCAACGAAAACCACCCTGAAGCCAGTGGCACCAACCCTGAATCACTCGTACCCTAAGTGCCTTCTATATAAGCAGTAAGTCCGATACTACCTTCTCATTTTGTTCCAGTACAATTAATTATTCAGTGACAACTAGGAAGTACGAGTGCAGGGAGGATATTGGGATACCCTCATAAATCGCAAGCAGGAACATTAGGATTCATATTGATAGGAACAACAAGTTCAACAATGGCTAGCCATACAGGAGGTTTGATCGCGAGATACCAAGAATGTTGGGGTAAGGGAGATGAAGACGTTGAGCAACACTAGTTCTTGTGCGAATCCATTTGGAGATCCAGAGGGACTCCAGATGCGAATAAGCTTGTCGAGTTCCACACTACCTTGAGAGGTCGCACTCTCAAGTGGTACATGAATATCATCAAACCAGGAGTGCCAGGGATGCAAGGTCAAGCGTTCACACTTGACCAAGTACAAACAAGTTTCATAGAAGAATTCAAAATGCCTCAGTCAGAACAATAGGCTCTGTCTGAGTTGCACAAAATTCAGTAGAGGGAAGGTGAATCATTCTGGGAGTACAACCAAAAGTTTAAATATTCCATAGGGAGGTTGGACATCCAATCCACAAAGAAAATCAAAGGGAATGGTAAATTCAGGGGTTGATGCCTCTGATTTGGATTCCGCTAACGCAACAATGGATAGCCACATTGACATATGCATTGGAACAATCAATGAAGATTGAAGCCATGGTGGGATACACTGGGAACTTGAGAGTAACCAGACTCCCAGTAGATGTGAATCTGGTGAAACTTCAAGGGCAGATATCGACACTTACATAAAAGATTCAAGAGCTGACGATACCTAGACCAGGACAACCACAAGTTTGGTGCACGAGATGCTATACAGAAGGTCATTTGGTGACCAAATGTTTGTCAATGAGGGGATTTGGGCCTCCTCAAAATCTGATGGTACCCCTAGCAAGACCCACAGAAGGAGTTGCACAATTATCAATGAACTCACCATTCCATCACCCCACCCCATATCACACTTTCCCAGGAGGATAAGTAGCACCAACAACAAAATATTGTGAGATATAACAAATCCACAAGCATGGACCAAGACAGGGCCCCATCATGCAGAAGTATTCAAAAATACCAAACACGACACACTGCGAGTTCTGTGCATCTACCACACATACTACTAATTAATGTAGAGCATTGGATGTAGTCATGGACATGCTAGACCGAACAACATTCAGGGTGAATGAAAACCTGTAGGGACTAGGAAGAGGTCAAGGAGGTGGAACATGAGGACACTTCAGAGGATGGATAACTAGGGGAAGAGGACCAAGCATATGATATAACTGTGATGAACAAGGTCACTCGACCAAATATTGTCCTCATTCAAGGCAACCATGGTGCTCTCACTGCAGAACCAATGGACACACAACTGAAGACTGTCCATACTTAAACACAAAGTGGGAAGATAGGGTGCGACAAATATGAACTAATCTCATCAATTTAGAGATCAAGAGGATTTCGAAGGGACAATTGCCCAAACTTAATATCATTACTCAAGGAGGAGCGAAGATAGGAGTTGATGCAGATACTCTGCCTCAGATCCAGAAAGAAGCACCTAAGGGAGACATGTATGACCCCCTAAAGAAAAAACTGTTCTTTAAAGATGCCATAGAATTATTCCAAAATATTCCTAGTCATGAAACATAAGGAACCCCCCCCCAGTTGAATGTTTAACCTAAGATGGTGCTAGCCCTTGCTTCACCCCCTACACCCAGAAACCCTATAGTCATACCAAGATAGCTTGAGCAACCTCCAAACACAATTGACCTATGGTTTCAATTATTCTCTGACATTCTGGGGAATGATCAACTAACAGAAAAGTTGTGCACTACACTGTACCTAATATTAGGGAGCGAATAAACATCAGAGGCAAGGATAAGGGCTAACCTTCCTGAGAAAAGTACTCAGGGAGTGCAGTGAAGAAAAGTAAGAACCAAAAAAGAATTCCTACTAGTAGCCCAGTTAGATGAATTCAAAATTAAGGATGTCATGTTAGACCTAGGGTCAAATGTGAACATTCTACCCAAAAAGACCTGGGAATCCCTAGGAAAATCAAGACTGACATATTTCCCAATCCAGTTAAGAATGGAAAACCAATACTGTATCTTTCCCATAGGAAGACTGGAGAACGTGGAAATCGATGTAGCAGGAGTAGAAAAAGTGGCCGACTTTGAAGTCATTGAGATCATGGGAGACAAGGACCCCTACCCAGCGCTACTTGGGATTGATTGGGACTATGACAACTATGCAGTGATAGATTTAAAGAAAGACACCATGAATTTTGAAGCTGAGGGAATCAAGGTAGTTCAACCTTTGGATCCATATGTAGGACCTAGGTACATAGAACCAACCGACAATAATATGGAGGAAGAAGACATAAACTAGTTGTACACTATAACAATAGGGACAAGAACTGATTACATAAACCCTATGACTGATGGATCAGTAAGATGGAGAAGTATACAGTCAGCTGATGAAGACTCATAATTGGATTTTAATAGTTGGCAACAAAGCTCGCATGAACAATTCTCAAGAAGAGGTGAAACTATCAGAATGACCAGATGGATTGGGACCGAAGCTAGAGAATACCCAGTATACGATGGCACCTCAGATCCAACCAATTTTTTGTAGAAAATGGAAGAGGATGTGAGAGAAGATAAAAGAATCTCGGTACTGGATATATATTTTCAGAACAACCCCGCTAGATGGTGGGCCACTCATAAAGATGAACTCGAAACTTGGGATGAGGTAAAACAAGCTATCGAGTATAGGTTCAGGAGTAAGGAGCAGTGGGAAGTAGGGATGTAGACAAATCTCCCTGCCGCACAACTGTTCAACGGAGAGTCGGACCCTAGAATACACATTGAACAGAGCGTGACACAAAGGCAGGCCACAAAGATACCCTCTCACTTCTGGCTTCAGGTATTTCCCCATTATCTAGGTTCAATCTTGAAAGATTGGTTTGTATATGAGGAAACCAGAAGACAGACCAACGACTAGAAAACATTGGCAGCTCAATTTTGCAAGGACTTCTCATTCACAAGTAAGTACCATGAACTTGAACTAGCTCTAAAAAAAATTCAATAACTTCTGTTTACAACCAATAGCAATAAGATATCAAACTCTGTAGTATGTCCCAAGCATACCCAAGAAATTTAGACTAAATTCCACTTACCCTTGATCGAAAAACCTGTAGAGTGCTATGAGATCAACAAATATCTAGAGAGTCTAGATGAACTAGAAGGACTAAGAAACCTAGCCATCAAAGAGACAAAAGGAAGTAGAGAAATCCAAAACAACATACCTAGCCAGACCGATAGTTCCTATAATCACCCATTAAAATTGAAGAGACTCAATATAGGGACCGAAGATCAACCCAATATATCTATGGTGGGAGATTACTGGGATGAACAAGCCAGTCAAGAAATCTAGAGTTTACTACAAGAATATGAGGATTTGTTCCCAAAGAACTTTTCAGAATAAAAGGGAATCAAAGGAGTCATGGGAGAAATGAAGATCGAGTTAAAACCGGGATCCAAGCCTGTCCAACATAGACCATACCATCTTAACCTAAGAGTAAAAGAGAAATTCAAGAAGGAGATTGACAAGATGTTAGAATAATGTCTCATTTTTACGGTAGAAGAGGAAGAGTGGGTCATCCCGATAGTCATCTAAAGCAAGCAAGACACAGAGGATATTAGAGTCTGTGTATACTACAGGAGTCTCAATGCCTCCTGTGTGCATGACCCTTTACCAACACCTTTTATCGATGAAGTACTAGAAAAAGTTGCGGGGAAGGAAGCATACTCATTTATAGACGAATTTTCAGGATACCATCAAGTCAGGATCGCCGAAGAGGACAAGAGAAAAACTACTTTCATTACAGAATGGGGATCTTTTGCATACAATGTGATGCCATTTGGTTTAAAGAAAACCCCCACAGTTTTCTACAGGATTGTGATAGCAACCTTTAGAGAGTTCATTCAAAAATTTATAGAAGTCTATATGGATGATTAGACAATATATAGCCTGCTCAAGGAACATGTAGCACTGCTAAGAATAATGTTTGACAGATGCAGAGAATTGCAAATCTCATTAAATCTCAGAAAATGTATATTCTGTGTGCCACATGGAAATCTATTGGGCCACATAGTCTGCCAAGAAGGAGTATTGGTAGACCCAGCTAAAGTTGCAGCAATTGAAAATATGAAGCCACCTACGAGTATTAAACAATTTCTCTCCACACTAGGACATACATGCTACTATTGCAGGTTCATATGAAGATACACCAACATCACTGCACCTCTAGAAAACCTCTTGAAAAAAGATGAAATGTTCCAATGGACTCCCAAATGTGATAAAGCATTTGTGACACTTAAGGAGAAGCTCATTACAACACCGATTATGATATTCCCAAACTGGGATAAGGAATTCCATGTCCATGTAGATGCTTCAGAAATTGCCCTAGGATCTATCTTAACGCAACCTGGAGACAAAGCTATGGATCACACCATCTACTTTTCTAGCCGGAAGATGTCACAAGAAGAGCGCTACTATACAACGAACTAAATGGAAGGCTTAGCAATGATTTATGATTTACAGAAATTTAGACATTATTTGCTAGGTTCCCATTTCAAATTCTTTACTGACCATTCCCCATTAAAATACCTAGTTAACAAACCTGTGCTGGAAGGGAGAATTTGTAGATGGCTACTGCTATTTCAGGAATTTTCCTTCGAAGTTATCATCAAGACGAGACGATGCAACAACATACCTGATCATCTATCCAGGATAGAATTAGGAGAGAGTGGCAGAGCAGTGGACGACCAACTCCCAGACATATATTTTTTTAGGATTGAGGCCATACCAAAATATCTGGAGGATATATGAATCTTTCTCAGTATAGGGGCCTATCCTGAAACATATTCCACAACCCAAAAATGCCATATGGTTGTTAGAGACATAGACTACCAGCTAATCACCGGACAATTATATAAACTAAGACTATATAGCATCCTCAGATGATGTGTCCTAGATCATGAACGACAGGATATACTTTGGGAATGCCATAGTGGAATTACAGGAGGCCACGTAGGAGGAAAGGCCATGGCCCAGAAAGTTCTACAAAGAAGACTTTTGTGGGCTACACTATTGAAGGATGCAAAAGCATACACTAGATTGTGTGATGTCTGTCAACGTGTGGGAAATATGTCATGTCGAGACGAACTACCACTACAACCATTTAGAGCTCTATAGGCATTTGAGAAATGGGCAGTTGACTTCATCGGACCAATCAACCCCACAACCAAACATTCAAAGGATAGATACATCATCACCACAACTGACTACCTTAACCATTGGGAAGAAGTAGTAGCAGTACAAGACTGTTCGACAGATACAGCTGCCTGATTCATCTTCAAAAATATCATTACCCACTTCGGATGTCCCAGGAGCCTAACTAGCGATCAGGGAGCTCATTTAATTAGCAACACCATATAAATACTTACAACAAAATTTATGATTCAACATCACAAAAGTAGTCCATACCACCCACAGGCCAATGGAACAGTTGAATCCTTCAACAAAATCCTGGGAAGGGGACTAACAAAGGTCTGTTGCACAAACTGAGAGGACTGGGATGATAGATTTCCAGTGATACTATGGGCCTATAGGACAACCACAAAGAAAATCCACAGATACACACCGTTCCAGCTAGTCTATGGAAGAGAGGCAGTGGTGCCTGCAGAGTTCATCACTCCAAGCCTATATATTGCACAAGCCACACACATGACAGAAGAGGAATCAATGGCGTAGAGACTTGATGAGCTACAAGAACTTGAAGAAACCAGATTTCTAGCAGACTTCCATCAGTCGGTTGAAAAGGTGAGACACAAAGCATGGCATGACTGACACATTAAGACCAAGATATTCACACAAGGAGATAAGGTGTTACTCTACGACAGCCGATACCAGAAGCATCCTGGTAAGTTGCGTATGCACAGGTTGGGACCTTTCATAGTTGCGGAGATCCGACCCTCAGGAGCAGTCCGACTCGAGCAACTCGATGGTGTGATATGACCAGGATGGGTGAACGACACACGCCTGAAGCCCTACCTATCTCAAAATTGAGAAAGAAGGAAAGTCGCTCCAACTTGACAGAGCCTTTACAATATTTAGATTTGATTTTTCTTTTCTTTTTGAAATGTTGTAAAATCAGTTAATAATGTCTATGTGCGTAATGTTGCACCATAATACATAGTTCATTTTTTTTGTTTAAGCGTTGGTTGCTATAGAACAGACTCAGTAGTACAATATGTGAAGCATGGAAAAGTCCATTAATGACATTCATTAAAAGTGGCGGAGACAACCTTTGTGGTCGGAGGCACCAGACTTCCCAATCCAATCCGAGTTAGAGGCCACACAAACCTTTAAAACCCAGTCTAGTCAAAAACATTTATTTCCATTCTGGTACCCCGACTGACATCGTTAAGCCATAAAGATGCATTATTCCAAAAGGCCATTGAAGTTCACGACGGGATACGCACCCATCAAACATAAAGGTCTCAATTCGGCCACGTCCCTATTCCACTCAAATAAGTAAATGCCAAGATCCCCCAATCGGATTTACCTTGATTAAACTGTCCCGCCGAAAAACTCACACACAATCGTGTCTATACGTTCATGATGAAGATAATTTACTGCTAAAAATTCCCAGTTAAGTCAGGTCTAAGGCTCTCAAAACTCTGCCAAGAAGGTATTGTTTCCAAAAACAAGCGTAGCCATTTCCGAATTCAGTAGCATGAATCAGTTGGGACCACTGTAAAAGCCACAGACATAGCCCTATCTCTTATCTACGATAGAAGCACGAATGCCAAGATCCACAACAAGACGAAGCACCATGATGAAAGAAGCATTACCAGATGAACCCTATGACCCCCGGGTTGAGATCGTGGGCAACCTCAAAGGGAAGGCAGAGCACGTTAAGCTACTCAAACTTGAACTTACAAACTCATCTTTGTTCCCACAAATTTACACAGATGTCTTTTGGGAGATAGTGTTAGGGTACTAACCTGCACATAGGTAGAATAATATATTGGGATGTAATAAAGGTCAATATTAATCAGGCCTTTCAATAAAATAGAATAAGGTGGATGTAAGAAGACCTAATAGAAGCTTTTTCTTCTAGAAGGATCTTCCTCTAGATGATTCTTTTTAGTATAAATAGGAGTCGAGGGTATGAGAACCCTAGCTTGGATATTATTTTAATAGAGCTCTGCTCAACTGGAGGATTCCCCCTCGAAGACACTCGTGAACATTGCTTTCAGATTCATTGTGCTATTTCTGTTGTTATTTTTATATCATTTCAGTGTTATTGTGGTGAATGTTCTGGTTATGTTGCTGTTATTATGCCATTACTAGCATTTTATTTCTATTCTACATACATTTTATATCTGGTATATTACAAGTGGTATCAGAGCACTTTCCTCAGCAGAAAGTGTGGGTTAATTTTTTTTTTCAGGGTAGAGACGTATTCTGGCATCTTTAAGCCATGAAGATATATTGTTAAGCACATAAACCCATGGTTGAGGAATTCATACACGCAGGAAATACAAGTGGTACTTAAGCACACATCTGTTGGCCACCCTTGTAACCCCTGTTGGTACCCCTTCGAGTGGTAGCGCATTAGACAACACCTGTGTACGTATCGACCTATATTACCTGAAGCTCTCTTTAGATAAACCAATCGACCACCTGAGTACTATAGTGTCATCGAGAACAACACTCAGGAAGATACTCTCTAGTACCTAGGTAGTCGGGTAGTATGGCTAATGGTATGGTCTATCCTCCTTATTTAGTGCCTTGATATATTAGGCTGAGTACTACTATTGGACCTTGCACATATATCAGAGAGCTATAACATAGGGAAAACCCTTGTCTGTAGAACCCTTGAATACCTAACCCTTGGGAACAGAAACATAAACAAATTAAAACATACAAGATCTATTGCCACGCAACTGTGTTTGGGTTGTTAAGTAAATACACATTTCTTTATGGTTAAGCATTTGTGTATTTCCTCTCTGCAGTATTCTTCAGACCAGACATAAAAAAAAAAAGTCTGGAAATTTTTTCACCATTATTGTTATAACCCTAAAATGCACCACACAGGCTTACCTGGCATCAGGCCAACTCATGTCTCCTCCTTTCCAAAGCCATGCTGAATAAAACCTTGAAAAACCACTTAAATCAAGCAACCCACGCCATAACCTCTCACTGGGCGCGTTGGAACGTTTGCTGGCCTTATATTGCACGCGTTGGAACGCGGGCTAGCCCACTACAGCCCGCGTTTACCTAACAAAGAAAAAAATCAGGAAACTTTCCGCCGGGACGAAAAGCTTTGGGTCAGTTAACTGGAACTCCCAGCCATGCATGGCCAAGAGTTCATCTAAAACCCTAGCTCCTTCTAGCCTATAAAAGAAGGGGTGGGGTAGGGGTACTATTCAAAAGAGGAAAAATCATAGCAAAGAAACTCTGCCAATTGCCGAATCTGTTTTGTCCCAACCCTTTAGCCTTTCCTCAAGCTTTAGGAGAATTCAAGCAAAGCAGTTGGAGGACAAAGAAGAGGAGGATCCCAAGATCAGGATCGAGGAACGGTGGCCAGTCTCTAAAATCATTGTAAGTTGGTTCATATTGAGATTAATAAAAAGATACTTTTCCCGTCCCAAATACATGAGTCTTATATGTTTTATGTGAT
>CBVK0100704726.1:0-11793 GCA_900067695.1 Picea abies
TTTGAGGCATTATGAAACCAGTTCTTAGTGTGAACAAGGGGCCCTTTAGGTCTTTGACCAGCCCCCCAGTCGGATTCAGTGGAGAATTGGGTGTCAAATCAACTTGGAAGCTGAACCAGAAGTGGGTGGAGGGCCGACCAATATCATAAATGCATTTTTATGAGGGGTGTGCATTTTTTTGCATCGACAGTCGTGCATCGTGTGCATGTGCACTTTTTCTTGCGTTTCTGGATGGCGCATGTGTGCGTGCTCCCTGTGTAGTCTCAGTGCATGCTGATTTTATAACTAGTTGTATAGTTTTGGACCTTGTGGAGATGCATTTTTGGTCCATGAGTGAACTAATGGGTGTTTTGAAGATGATGGATTCTTGTAACCATTTGCAGATGAAATTTTAGTGATAACGTATTCCCCCCGATGTATGAGGTTAGGAGCATACGTATAGCCGAAATACATCAATGTTTCTTCTACTAAGAGTACCTTTGTAAGAAAGAGCATTGTGGGGAGTATCAAGAGCGACCCATTGGAGGGAAAGGGGAACATGTAAGACCCAAACCTTTCACAAGGGGCGAAATAATAAAACTATGTACAAACAAGGTGGGCATGCCCCATTCTTGTGTTATGTAACTCAAAAATGTGTAAGACAGTAACTGAAGTTGTGTGTCGATGTAGATCACTGCAGTGCCCTTCGGGGCGGTTTGATAATGACAAAGGATGATTCTGATGGGGAACAGACTCTGAAAAAGGTAAGGGAACCTATGAGAAGTGTTGATAATGTGTAGACATTGACAGTCTATTAGTGTTCAGAGGTCTTCCTCATATAAAAATAATTGCAATAGTCGCAAAGTAAGACCCACCGCCACATGATAAAGTGTTGAAGGCGAATGTCGTGGGGGTCAACGACAATAGAGAGCAATGATGGTTCTCTCTATGCCATCCGAGGCTCCTCATTGTAAAGGTAATGAGAGTCAAGATACTTTTGCCCTTCTGGAAATTGTGCTGATGTCGACAGAAAGGGAGACGCGACTCCAAGAAGCAAAGGGCTTCATGAAATCCACTAGATGAGATTAGGAACTGATGAGGAACATGGACGAAGGAAAGAAGTGGTGAGACTCAAGACTTTCCTTGGTTGGGGATATATGTGAGGTATGAGTGGCAACAACCGTGAAACTAAATCTAGTTGTCAGGGGGATGACTAGATGTGGGTTAAATTGTGTTAGAGGCATGACAAAGTAGATAAACTCAGAGATCAAAGGTATAAGAACTATGGGATACTCAAGGTTTATGAATGGCGTAATCAAGAGGAGAAGGTAATGAATGCCCCAACCAAGGGTGACATGGGTTGCGTTTGCCGGAAAAGGAAGGTCGCCAAGGATGACGACAAAAAGATTTGTTAAGGCAGGAAACAAAGGCTTTGTAATATTATCAAATAAATAAAGAATAATTAGAGATGGGCATATAGATACAGAAACGGGTGCCCCATTGTAATATGGCTTGGCCTGTGAGAGCACAAGTTGCTTGAAAACAGGTGGGGAGTGGGGGTCCTATAGGGGGGTTTATGTATTAGGAAAATTGAATGGAGGGCAATCTGTAGAGGGGAAAACTGACGGTGGAGGAGATGGAGGGATAATTGATACTGTAGAGGTGTAGTCAAAATAGAACCATGATGAAGTAACCTAGGAGTCCATTGGGTAGGCTAGCAAACAAATGAGGAGAAGGAGTATGTGGTTGGTTCTCGATGATGCGTAAGACTATCGGGACTCCCATCCCTAAAGGGTGAAAACAACATGAGTTTCAAAGTGCCAAGGGGGACTATGAATGGGACAACTCATGTGGAGGAGAGTGCTACCAGGCGACAATACCAAAATGCAGTGAAGGTAAAAATACTGCAAAGCCGGATATAGTGATCCTAGAGGTAAATATGAGAGGGTGTGACTGGGAGATGCAATTTGATATTCAGAGGGAATGACTACATGCCAGTGTCGATGATATACCTGAAGGGGTAAAGCTGATGTATAATGATCAAGTACCTACACACATGAAAACTGAATACTTGACGTGAACGATATCTGAAGAGAAAGATCATATAACGGTTATTCAATAATGTGTGAATATAAGCATGCGTACCTAAGTGTGGTATGATAAAAATTCCCCTCGAGGGCCGATGATGGATCATGGCCCAAGGAATGGAATGATGTAGGTGGCAAGATTCTAATCCCGTGGATGAAGATGGATCAAAAAATGGACGCTCCACACTCCCAGAATTATGTCTGAAAGTTTTGAAAAAGGGACTATATATAGTTGTAGGGTCCAAAATGCCACCTCATTTGTACCTGTTGTCTTATTGAGTGGACAAGTGATTTTAGAGGTGATTTGGGTATTCTAGGAGATCCAGTTGGGCGATCTAGATTCTATGAGTGCCAATTTAGTGGTCGGATCCTCCTACATACTAGTTAGGATTTCATTTTTGGGAAGGGGTTGTAAGGATGATCGTACAAGGGATTTTGTGAGTGTGGCCCCCCTAGTGCGTGGGAGATCAAAATATTCTCGCGCACACATGTGCATATGTAAGTGGGAGGGCTGCACACGAGGGCACCAGAAGGGAAAAGACATGCGTGCATGTAATGGGCACCTATTCAAAGCATAGTGGCGCATGCATGCACGACTGTATTTTTGACAGTTGCACATGTGTGCAGAACTGTGTCGTGAACATGCACACACTCATGTGCGCCTGTATGTATGATAGGGGTGCATGGGTGTGCCTCTGTATGGCCAACAATTGTTCATGAGTGTGTGACTATGGGATGAACAGGTGCACATATGTGCATGCCTATGAGGAAAAATGCCGCGCCTTTTAGGCAAAGCAAAGGGGTAATTTTTTTATCTTTTTGTGGAGATTTGAATGTTTTTATGGGTTGTGATGGTTGATCAAGTACTGCATATGTGGATGCAAGTGATCATTTGGATGATGCTGATTCATTGGAGAGAGTGGGATTGGTCATGCCTGAGGGAGGCAATGAGGGATGAGGAGCTGGTGGTTCGGGATACTTTGGAAGCCTGTGGGATGTTAAAGTTTTTTGAGTGCTCTTTACTTCAGGCACAAGAGTATTTATTGTAGTTCCTAATTTCGATGTGGATTTCGGATCGACACTAATTCATTGTGTGGGGTGAGGAGTTGGCCTTCACTGTGGTGGAGGATATATATTTTCTAACTGGGCTCCCTTTTCATGTGGGGGAGAGTGCTACCGAGTGACAGTACCAAAATGCAGTGGAGGTAATAGTATTACAGAGCCATATATAGAGATCCTAGAGGGAAATATTGGAGGGTGTGACTGGGAGATGCACTTTGATATTCAAAGGGAATGACTACATGTCAATGTTGATGATATACCTAAAGGGGGAATGTTGATGTATAATGATCAAGTACCTGCACACATGAAAACTGAATACCCAACATGAACAATATCTAAAGAGAAAGATCATATAATGGTTATTCAATAATGTGTGAATATAAGCATGCGTACCTAAGTGTGGTATGAGAAAAAGGCCCCAGGGGCCGATGATGGATCATGACCCAAGGAATGGAATGATGTAGGTGGTGAGATCCTGATCCTGTGGCTAAAGACGAATCAAAAAACAGACACCCAACGCTCCATGAATTATGTCTGGGAGTTTGGAAAAAGGGACTATATATAGTTGTAGGGCCCACAATGCCACCTCATTTGTACTTACTATCCTATTGAGTGGACGAGCGATTTGAGAGGAGATTTGGAGATTCTAGGAGATCTAGTTGGGCGATCTAGATTCTGTGAGTGTCAGGTTAGTGGTCGGATCCTCCTGCATACTAGTTAGGATTTTATTTTTGGGCAGGGACTGTACGGATGTCCGTATAGGGGATTTTTTGAGTGTGTCCCCCCAGTGCGTGGGCGATTGAAAGATTCACATGCACAAGTGTGCATCTATAATTGGGAGAGTCGTGCACAGGGATGCTCGAAGGGGAAAAATAGGTGCACATATAATGTGCATCTGTTCGAAGCATAACAACACATGTATGTGCAACGGTGGGTCTAACAGTTGTGCATGTGTGCACAATTGTGTAGTGAACAGGTGCACACTCGTGCACATCTGTATGTATGACAAGGACGCATGGGAGTGCCTCTGTATGGCCAACAATCATGCATGAGTGCATTACTGTAGGTTGAAAAGGTGTGCGTATGTGTGCACCTATGGGAAAAAATGTCACGCCTTTGAGGCAAAGCAGAGGGGTGAAAAAAATTATCTTTTTGTGGAGATTTAATGTTTTTATGGGTTGTGATGGCTGATCAAGTACTGTATATGTGGATGGAGGTGATCATTTGGACGATGTCGATTCATTGGAGAGAGAGGGATTGGTCATGCCTGAGGGAGGCAGTGATGGATGAGGAGCTGATGGTCTGGGATACTTTGGCAGCTTGTGGGCTGCTGAAGTTTTTTGAGTGCTCTTTACTTCAGGCACATGAGTATTTGTTGCAGTTCTTGATCTTGATGTGGAGTCTAGATCGACATTGCTTCATTGTGCAGGGTGAGGAGTTGGCCTTCACTATGGTGGAGGATATATATTTTCTGACTCAGCTCCCTTTTCGGGGAACTCCTTTACTGAATCTTGTGTTACCTGGGGATGGGCAGTTGGCTACCTTAGCCCAGAGGTATTGTTCGGAGGAGAGATTCATGTTGGATTCCATGGTTAGCATTGGCATGATGGAATCCCTTGTACATCATTGTGTGGCAGCGATGGTTGTGAGAGTCTATGGGTCTCTCATGACTTAGCGGATCAGTGGGTGTCAGCTAAGGGTTATGAAGAGGGAATTGGAGGGTGAGAATTTTTCCTGGGGCTTGATGCTGCATGCCAATATGGTGGGGTAGTTGCACAGGTGTCAAGCTACTAACTCAAGGGAGTTTTCCTTTGGGTCCACCTTGGTGGTGTGGTTCTTGGAGAGGGTTTCGATGTTGCACCCTAGAGTGCTTTTGGATGTGCCTGGTGTGCGAGAGTCGTGATTGAGGCGATGAGTGACTATTTTGGTTCATCATGGTGGTGGGGAGGGGGGGAATTACTTTACGGATGAGGCTGCATGGGTGTGGCATTAGATGCCACATATCATACTTTACTATCCATATTTTGGGGTGTATTTCGAAGATGATCCGGAGATGGTGCTACCTCCTGGGGGGGTGTTTGATCACAGAGGTATGATGTTAGATTTGATGTTTTGATTTTTAGATAGTATAGCATTGTATTTTATGTATGGGTGGATGTTGATGCTATTGTGTTTTTGTTGTGTGTGCAAATGTGGGACCTCGTCGATGCGAGGTTGAGTTGGTTAGAGTGTCGACTTGTCAGGGGCCAGTGAAACTGCTGCAGGCAGGAGAGAGATAGCGACAGGATGATGTTGGGGCAAGGCCCACTGATGATGAGAGAGTAGGCAAGAGGTGTTACTTTGATGATCTGGGTGTCAGGCCATCACATGCTCCTCCGGTGGGGGTCGGGGGAGATTTTGAGGATTTTTTCCATCGATTAGAAGTGGTACTACAGGGAGTTCTTGAGGGCATGTGGACGTGCATCCAAGATGAGGGAGTTCTGGAGCAGTGTGTGGGCTTATTGGCAGAGTTGTGGATGCTGATCCACAAAGTAGCAGTAGCGAGGGTAGTGATGACTGGCAAGATGCCCCCAGGACCCGAGGGACCCCTAGCTGGTGGGGCACCTCCTCCTGAGAGAGGACCAAGTGGTGGTGCTCTAGAGGCTCCATGAGGGCCTCGATGTATGTATTTTTTTGTTTATATAGGCTGGTGAGCCCATGTTGTATATGGTGATGTGGCACTTTTTGTATCTATAGGGGTGAGGTGGTTCACCTACCTACGGGTATTGTACTTGATGTACTATTTTGTTTTTGTAAATAATGATGGCACTTTTGACCGATATATACATTTATGATGGATATAGCTTTTGGGATCTTTGTGGTGTTTACATGTGTTTTTTGATGATGTCTAATATATATGCTGTGACAGACTGTTGATGATTTATCTATGCGTACTTGTATCTTGATGTGATAAATGCCAATCTAACACCAGGTTAGCCATGTTATCTACTATTTGATTGAATTGTCATGGAATATGTGTAAATGTGATGGAATCAAACTGTTGAGATAAAATTCTAACTTGTAGGTATTTGCGGAAGAGGCAAGGATCGTGGAAAAGATACACATTTTTGAGCTGAAGGACAACGAGTTGTGAATCGAGTAACATGCTAAGGTGATGGATACGATGGTGACTGGCCTCAACTAGGAGGCCAAGGACGGTGGTGTATTCAGATTGGTTGTTGGTTGCTGAGCCCAAACATATGCCGCTGGAGTGGAGCAGTTCATGTGAGGGAAAATAGAGGGCCCAAGCGGCCAAAGTGAGATTCTATATTTGTCGGCTGGCTCCGTCGACGTAACCGATGTGGTAGGCCGATGGAGGAGGCATCTGTCAATAACAAAAATGGTGGATTAGATGCAAGACATGGAAAAAGAAGACTAAAAACTCTACAAAACACGTACAAAATGGAAAAAGCCAAGTGTAGAATGGCTATGATCAGACATAAAATTTCTTTAAGTACAAACTGTTGACAGGTTCTTTGAGAGGGTGGCTACTGGGAGAGGCTAGAATGTAGGCACCTTTAGTGAGGTAATGTTGGATGATCTAAGGTCCATGCCCTAGTGACTCAAATTTTACGTGGCCGAGGGTATCGTGAGAAATATCGTAAGAAAGGATGAGGTCACCTTCGCTGAATGATCAAAGGTTGACATGGCGATCAAAGGTGGCCTTCGATCATTTTTTGGCTGCCTCATTGTGCTGTAATGAAGACTGACAGTCTTCATCCAACGACTCTAAGTTCAACAAACGTTGCTCCATCGGAGCAGTGTCGGGTAATAGCTCAATAGCGGTGCATAATGTGGGGATTTCTCATTCGATGGGGAGAGTGGCCTTGACCCCATGGACTAGATGAAGATTTCTCATTCGATGGGGAGAGTGGCCTTGACCCCATGGACTAGATGAAATGGTGTGAAACAAGTGGCAGTTTTAACTACCGTGCGATAAGCCCACAGTATGGAAAACAACATAGGGTGCCAATTGGTCTTATGTTTGTTAACCATGCACTATAACATGGTTTTGAGGACCTTGTTGACTGCTTCTACCTGTCCGTTCGACTAAGGGTAGTACGAGGAGGAAAAATCATGGGAGAAGCCTAACCTGGATGAGAGTTCAATGAAAATCTCATTCTTGAAATGTTTCCCATGATCAAAGACTAGTTGGAGTGGTACTCCAAAGCGGGAGATGATGTGGTTAAAGAAAAAATGCACTGTAGTGTCAGCAGTGTTGTTGAAGGTAGGAATAGCTTCATCCCACTTGGTGAATTAATCGACTGCAACGACGATGTATTTGTGTCCAATGCTAGACAGAGGGTTGCAAGTCATGAAGTCTATGCACCATTTTCAAAAGGGGCTAGCGGTAATGACTGGGTGTAAAAGAGCGGGTGGTGCTCGTGCTTTTTTGGCGTAAAGCTGACATTTGTCGCATCACTTCATGATACAGATGCAATCGTAAAATAATGAGGGCCAAAAATATCCTACTTGAATGATTTTCTGGGCAGTAGACATCCCGGAGAGGTGACCACCGCATGCGCCACTGTGGCAGTCATTCAAGACTCTATCGGCTTCGTCAATGGTCAAACATCGATGAAGTATGGTGTCGACCCCCCGTCGATATAAGATATCACCGATAAGGAGGTATCGGGGGGCCTGGTGCCGAATACATCGACGATTGTCCCTAGAGAGGTGGTTTCTGAACTTTTGTGTTCGCAGGTAGATGAGGAGATTTCCGTACCAAGGATCATTCGAGGGGATGTAAAAGAGATGTTTGTCTGAGAAGTCGGTATTAACGGGGGTACTGGTAGTATCAAAAGTAAATTTCGTAATGAGTTCAGCAAGTACGAGGGCATTCTTGCTCTTGGGTGTGGAAATTTCGAGGTCGTACTCCTGAAGGATGACGATCCATCGGGCAAATTTTCCATTAATTTTTCGACGACTGAGAAAGTAGTGCACTGGTTTGGAATCTGCGATGACTTTTGTAGTTCAAAGAAAGATGTAATGGTGCAATTTCTGGATTGCGAGGAAAACTGCAAGGGCTAGTTTCTCTTCATGATTGTATTTCAAGGGTGGACCTGAAAGGTTTTTACTAACATAATAAATGGCATACTCCCAGTTGTCATCCCCTAATTAGAAAAGAACTCCTGCTACGGAGATGGCTGAAGCCGATAAGTAGAGGATATAGTCACGGTTATAGTCAGGTGGACCAATCAATGGGGCATTGGAGAGGGCCACTTTGGGATCATCAAAAGCATTTTGGGCATGTTCGTCCCATTTGAATGGGATATCATGATGTAAGAGGTGAAGGAAACCATGTGCCCGAGCAGCGTAATCGGGGACAAAGCGGTGTAAAAAGTTAGCTTTGCCTTGTAGGCTCTGCAGTTGGCGTAAATTCCATGGTGGGGGAATTTCCGTGATGGCTTGGACCTTGAGGGGGTCGACTGTGATGCTCTGTTGGGAGACGATGAACCCAAGGAGGCATCCAACAGTGATGCAGAATACACACTTGAGGGGATTCAATCAGATATTGTACTAATAACACCTATGAAATACAATGCGTAAGTCATCCAGGTGTTGATTGCATTTTTTGGATCAAGTGGTGAGATCGTCCAAGTAGGCGAGAATGATTTGAGCCAAATCATGAAAAATGTATGTCATGGCACATTGGAAAGTGGCTCCTGCATTCTTGAGGCCAAAAGGCATGACACGATATGTGAAGGTACCCCAAGGGGTAGTGAATGTGGTTTTGTATTGATCGGCTGGGTGGATCTAAATTTGGTTGTAGCCAGAGAAGCCATCTATGAAGGACAAAGCCTTGTGGCTGGCAAAATCATCGATAATTTGTTCAATGAAGGGTGTTGGAAAATTGTCTTTGGGACAAGCATGATTGAGATCGCAAAAATCCATACAAACATGAATAGTACCCTATTTTTTGTTTACCAGGATGGGGTTGGAGACCCATGATGTATATGCAATGGGGTATATGAACCCTGCAGCGCGTAATTTGTCAATATCGGATTTGATAGCTGCTGCTTTGGATGGGTGTAATGGATGTTGCTTTTGTCCTACAGGGGTAATATTGGGCCATGTGTCTATGTGATGTTTGACAATAGAGGGATCAAGGCCTGGCATATCTGTGTATGACTAGGAAAAAATGTCCCAGTATTCCTGGAAGAGAGATTTGTAAGCGATGAGTTCTTTCAGGAGAGCATGCGACGCCGATGGTGATTTCCTTTGTGATGCTGGGTTTTATGGAAATATCAATTTTGACAGTGGGGGAAATGTTGGCCATATTACCTTCCTCAAAATCGTCGAGGGCAGGGATAGGGTTCTTGAACCAGTCTATATGCCCTAATGGGATAAAATCTTTGGCTTCGATTGCGTAAAATATCAATTTTGACAGTGGGGGAAATGTTGGCCATATTACCTTCCTCAAAATCGTCGAGGGCAGGGATAGGGTTCTTGAACCAGTCTATATGCCCTAATGGGATAAAATCTTTGGCTTCGATTGCGTATATGGATTTTTGGCAAAGAGGCGCAAAGGAATATTGTGAGAGAAAGAGTGCTCGGTGATGGAGAGGATCCCATGGGAAATCGGGGGTGGTTAATTCGTCGAGGATGTCGTCGTTGCAGTGGAACTATAGAGAATATAGTGGATCTGGGGGAACAACATTGGTGTCTGTCACCATGTGGTTGTCTTCGGGTGGTGAAGAGGTAGGGAGGGTGATGCAAGGGGGTTGCAATGGTTCGCTCAACATGAACCAAATATCAAGATATTGTGGGTTGAAAATGGTAGTCAGGCATAGAATTTTCGTGGGAAAATGGATTGGAGAATTGGGGGGATTTGGGGGAAAATCCTCATATAAATCATCCAGGAAACATGGGGGACTAGGGAGTGCCCCATTTTTCAACGAGAAGATATGAACCACATCAAGTGATGGGGTAGGGGTATTCATTGGTTTTTCTAGAGGGAAGGGTGTAGGGTTTTGAATAAGGGCCATTTGGCAATGCTTGTATTCAATGATCATAGGACATTGATATGTGAAATGATCAAGTGATTCGCATGGAGAGAAAGGAAGTCTCATACGTTCATTGACCAAGGTCATGACATAGTGGATGTCAGTGACATGCATGTGAGATGATGCAGGTGGAGGAGGTTCTTGTTGGAAGCTCCGACGAACGACCATTAGAGTCTGCCAAAATTGAGGTAATGTCGAGCAGTGGTGGGTGTAATGGCCATACTCAGTACAGATGGCACACGTGAATTTGTTCCACAACCCTTTGCTATTTGTGTTAGTGGTTGTAGTGGTAGCATTGGAAGAATTGACGAGTGGATTCATTTCTTGTGGGAGTTGAATTAAATTGCGTAGTTCAGGGAGAGATGGGCACTTATTAGTAGGGTTTCCATCTTTCTCTCATAGTTCACAAGGAGACTGAACTCATGGTGGAAGTAGAGCAGTGAGATATTTCTTCTTCCGTCTACCCCCAGCTGTAGCAGGGGTGCTAGTGTGTGGGGGTGTAGGTGGGATGGTGGGGGTAAGTGTTGGAATTTGCATCAGGCTTCCTTCCATTTGGGGAGGTAGGGATGGTTGAGGGATCATCTCAGGTAGATGTAGATACCATACTGGGATTTCCAACACCATATTGGGAAGGGTAAGTGTTGCGGCTACCTAGAAATATTGTACACTCGGTGGGGGGTAAAATAAATGAATTTGGGTGATGGCTTGGGGAATTTTCTCCCAAACCGGAATGTGGCCCTGGGGGAGGGTATAGTTAGAAACAAGGGTAACTGGGGAGTTCACAAGGGATTCATGAGGAAGGAGCTATGCGACTATTGGGATGTCATATAATAATGAAGCCTCTGTGGGAGGAAGGGTATCTCCAATTTCTGTTCCATTGGACGAGATGACACATACTTGTGCTAAGGGATGGATGAGAGGAGGTGATTGGACGAGATGACACATACTTGTGCTAAGGGATGGATGAGAGGAGGTGCTCCGTGGTATGTCCCTAGAAAGGATGGTTCCTTAAAAATTCCAGGACCCATTTCGATGAGTGGGTAGGCCTCAAGATTAGTGTGAATGAGAGGTAAGATGTTATCGATGTTGGAGGAAGGGTTGGGCTCGTAATGTGATACTTGGTCAATAATGATGATCCTCCCATTGTGGGGTAACATCATTGTGCGAAACAAAGAAGAGGCCACAAACTTCATCGCATACATGTAGCTACGTCTGAGCAAGATGTTGTAGTTGAGCATAGCGTCGATAACCTCAATGTCAATGAGGATAGTTTTGCCCCCGAGTTCAATGAGGAAATTTTGGAAGAGTCCCTTGGGAGAGGAGGGTCACCCACCGTAAGCCCTCAAAGTAATGGTGGATGGTATGAGCTCAGGAGAGCCAAGATTTTGCCATATGGTTTTGGACATAATGCATGTGGATGTACCTTCATCAATAATGAAACGATGAACTGTGATGTTTCGGATTTTAACCAGTATTTGGAAAGTGACCAAAGAAGGGAGACAAGGTTCCTCACTATCGAGATCAAAGGTGATGAGTTGAGTATCAGCAAGGTCGACTGTCCCCAGAGCAGAAAGTAATGACTTCCATTGAGTAGGATAGGTTTGAAGAACTTCTAAGAC
>CBVK0100704738.1:0-27958 GCA_900067695.1 Picea abies
GTTCACTTCAGCAAGTTTAGATAGGAATGATTTTCTTACTACAACACTAAATGCTTTTGGAATTGAGCATATACAGTGCGCAGCTATCTTTGAAACAAAAGACTTCCCTGGGTTGATAATTTATGTTTCACTTGGTTGTTTGAATTAATTAAGCAATTATAGTGACCAACAACGACATCAACAAAAAAATGGTTATGGAAACCAAAAACAACAACATCCAAACTCTAAGACATAGTACGGCTCGGTCAAATAAAAATGCATCGGTCTTCATAGGATTCACACGAGATAAATCAAGTACCACAACAAGATTCCAAAGGTGTGTACTAGATACATAGGCCGATGATGGAGGCCAAGTGAGTTAGATGGAGGATGGAATAATGGGGAGAAAACCACCCCAATGAGATGACTCTCCATATTTAACTGCATACACCCAAGTCGACACTTGTTTTTCTGGAGCTGCATGCACTCAATTTTTCATTTGTTTCCCCTTTACGAGGAACTTAGGATAATTGGTTTTATTTTTCCCCATTTTAACATTTTCATTATTCAGGAATATATTATAATATTCCCTTGGGTTAAGCCCTCTAGATTAGCCCCTCTTTCCTAACCTCTTGATCCCATCCATTTCTTTACCTAGTGGAGCTTCATCCCCCACACTCTTTCTTTGTGGTCGGTCTACACACATTGATGTATAATTTTTTATTAATGATCTTCATAATTACATATAAAAAAATCAGGCTTGTTGGCCTTAGCATCCATGATCTTCATCCTATAACACATAAGCCTACTAGCTTATCAACACTCATCTCACCATCCTAAAAACATTAGTACAATTCATAAATACAACTGGGGCTCATCCTTGGGGATATTACAATTCCCTCCCCTTATTTTTTCATTGTCCTAAGTGCAACTCATTTACATAATATCAACAAGATTTTCAAAATATTCAAAAATATGCGGGTATTATACCCGCATAGCATCCTCATGCTCCCATTTCACGTCCTCGGGACTGTACTAGGTCTACTAGACCTTCACAAGCCCTATGGCTCGATTCCTTAGATGTTTTCTCTTCCAGCCCAATATGCACACCAGATGCACTTGCAAGACTCCTTCTTGCTCCACCTGAATCACATTCCAATCAATACCATGATTAGCATCAGGTATATATTTATTAAGCAATGAAACATGAAACACATTATGCACAGTCATGGATGTAGGCAATGTAAGAGCATATGCAAGTGGTCCAATCCTTTCTAGGATTTCAAATGTCCCACAATATCTGGTTTCCAACTTGGAACAATTTCCGAGCTTCAGGAAACTTCTGTTAGCCTTCACTTTCAAGAAAAAATGATCACCCAATTTAAACTCCATGTGGGTTCTGTTCTTATCACTTCCCTATCAGTTGGGTTATCCCAACTTTCTGGGGTGTTACAATTTCTTCCATAAAGTGCTTCAAATGGGATCATCTTCAATGATGCTTGATACCGATTGTTGTAAGAAAATTCTACCAAGTGTAGGTAGTCTTCCCATTTAGATGGTTTGTCCATCACATACATCCTTAGCATGTCCTCTATCACTTCGTTCACCCTTTCTGTTTTCCCATCAGACTCAGGATGATAGGTTGTGATGAAGTTCAGATTCATTTTGAACCCTTTGAATAACCCCTTCCATAACTTTGAGGTAAATTTTGGGTCTTTGTCAGACACAATTTTCTTGGGTATGCCATGCAATCGTGATACTTCCTTCATATAGATATCAACAACATTATCTACCTTGTGATTAGTATTCAATGGAATACAATGGGCATCTTTCATAAGCTTATCCACCACCACCATGATGGAATCATTTTGATTATTTGTTCTAGGTAATCCTATGATGAAATCCATTGTCACCAATTTCCACTTCCACTCGAGAATGGGCAATGGCTATAGAAATGCATCTGGGTGCCTATGCTCAACCTTGACCCTTTGACATTCTAAGAATTTAGCTATGTACTCTGCAATTTCCTTCTTCATGCTTGGCCAAAAGTAATGGCTCTTCACTACTTCCACTATTTTATGATATCCATGGTTCCCAACATAAGGCACACCATGCATTTCTTTCAAGATCATAATTCTCAATTCTTGGGAATTAAGTACATAATTTTTTTTTTTGTACAAGAGTGTTCCATCAACTTCCAATTTATAATCTTCCACTTTCTGTAGCATCTTACCTTGTTGTAGCTTTTCCACCAATTCCATGTACTGCAAATCTGCATTTCCATCTTTTGAAAATATGCCTTTCATATCAGTTTGATACATATTAATGGTCAGAGCATGTAGTTCATGCACTCTTCTGTTGAGTGCATTATCCACTTTGTTCTCCTTTCCTTTGATATGATTGATATCAAAGTCATACTCACAAAGGAATTCCAGCCATCTACTCTGCCTAGCATTCAAGTTTGGTTGATCAAAAAAATACTTCAGACCATTATGGTCTATCCTCAGTTCAAGCCTCTTTCCCATGAGGTAATGTCTCCATTTATTTAGAGCATGTACAATATCCGCCAACTCCAAATCATGAGTTGCATAGTTCTTTTCATGCTCTTTCAATTTTTTGGACTCATAACATATTACAAACCCATTCTAGTTAAGGACTCCTCTCAGTCCTCCTTTGCATGCATCTGTACACACTACAAAATCTTCATTTGGATCTGCAATCCTTAGGATTGGAGCAATGGTTAACAACTTCTTCAATTCTTGGAATCTCTTTTCACATTCTTCTATATAATGAAATTTCACCCCTTTTCCTTGTAATTAAGTGATTGGGTGAGAAATTTTCAAAAAACCTACAATGAATCTCCTATAATACTCAACTAGACCCATAAAGGATCTAACTTCTGTCACATTCTTAGGTGCTGACCATTCTCTAATGGCCTCTATCTTCTCAGGGTTCACTACTATCCCTTCCTTTGAAATGATATGTCCCAAATAATGGATCTTATTTTGATAAAATGATCACTTTCTCAATTTGGAATATAGTTGGTGCTCTCTTATCACTTGCAAAACCATCCTTAGATGATGTTCATGATCTTCCTATGACTTGGAATACACCAAGATGTCATCCAAAAATACTATGACAAACTTGTCTAGATATTATATGAATACACCATTCATTAGGCACATGGAAACAACGGGTGCATTTGATAACCCAAATGGAACCACTGTGAATTTAAAATGCCATACCTTGTTCTGAAGGTGGTCTTTCTAATGTATCCATCCTTTATCCTTACTTGATGGTACCCTGACCTGAGATCTATTTTTGAAAATATATTTTCATCCTTCAACTGATCAAAGAGATCACTGATCCTTGGCAACGGATACTTGTTCTTTATAGTCACTTTGTTCAACAGTCTGAAATTGATACACAATCTCAATGTCCCATCTTTCTTCTTCATGAAAAATACTAGGGAACCCCAAGGTGACACACTTGGGCATATATATCCCTTCTTCAGAAGTTCTTCAAGTTGCATTTGTAACTCCTTGAGCTCTGGTGTACTCATTATGTAAGGATTTTTTGACACTGGAGTTGCTCCATGCTTCAAGTTTATAGAGAAATCAATATCTCTCTTTAGGGGTAGTCATGGTACCTCCTTGAATACATCTTCAAAATCTTCCAAGACTACATGGTATTCAATATTTGACACCTTATCCTTAGGTTCTTCCTCCATATGGGCTGCAAATATTTGACAACCCTTCTTGTAGCACTTTTTTAGCTGCATTGCTAAGATTTCTCTAATAGACACTGCCCCTAGGATTCCTTTCACTTTCCTTGGGTTTCCTTCCTCATCCAGGAAAGTGAATGCCTTGTTACGACAGTATAATATGGAATGGTATTGGTCCAACCAATCCATCCCAATTAGACAGTCATAGGAACCTAAAGGTAAGATGTTCAATTAATCTCTTGTGCTCAGTCCGTTCATGTCCACTGGACATGACTTAACCAATTCAGTTACTTTTCTTATGGCTCCTATAGCCAGCTTCACTAACCAAGATTTTCCAATCTTTTTTCTTCGAAAATGCAAACTTTCCACTATTTTGGGGTCTATATAACTATTACTAGACCCTAAATCAATTAAAATAGTAAAGGCATGGTTATTGATCATACCTTCAAATTCAATCATGTGTGATTGAAACTCAACTTGCTTGTTGTCCAGGGATGCATAGAACCTTGGTATTCTACTACCCATGTACTCCATTGTTTCTACTTTCTAAACATTGTGGATAGCTCACATTTTTGTATTTTTGTGGGGACAATCTGTATACTTGTGGTTTCCCTGACAACCCCAACATTGAATGGGCATCTGCCTTGGCATTTTTCCCCATGCCTCAACCATTCTCTTCTCTCTAAAATATAGTTTTCCTTGAGGAATGTTTCTAAGAAAGGGAGGCTTGTTTCTCTTTTTCCTCTACCCTTTCTTGACTTCTTTTTGTCATCCCAAGCCTTTCGGAAAGTGGGATTTTCTCTTAGCTGCTATATAAGCATTTTTGCCTCCTTATAGTTTATTACATAGTTTTAGCATCATCATACTAGATCTTGTCACTGATGGAATATTGCAATGCACTTAGATACCTTCGAATTTTGATAGTCTCATCTTTGATGAAAGGGACATACTTAAAAAATTCCAAAAACCTTCGTTCATATTCATCAATGGTCATGCTACCCAACTTGAGTTTAAAGAAATCTTTCATCTTTCTGTCATAGTATCTCTTAGTCAAGTATTTATTTTCAAAATACTTCTTGAATTCCTTCCAAGTAACATTTTTCTCTTTAATGTGTTGCACCTGCACAATATGGTCCCACCACAGGGATGGCTTTCCTTTCAGTTGATACATTGCAATTATTTCCTCTGCATGAGAGGAATAATTCTGCAGTTGAAAATATTTCCTCATACCAAGAAGCCATGTCTCAGTATCTTCCTCCTTCTTGTGCTCTCCATCAAATGTAGGAGGTTTAATTTTGTTCATTTCACCCTTCATTTCATCTAGTCCATATCTCTTATGCTTTCTGGTAGGAGATGGGATTAAATTACTGTGTGCTCTCCTCTTGGAGAACCATTGAAAATGATGAAGGTGTGTAATATACTAGATATAAAATGTATGTATAACATAAATAAAAGGCTAGTAATGGAAGAATAACAAGAATATAACCAAAACATTCACCACCTTAACACTGAAATGATATGAGAATAATAACAGAAATAACACTTTGAATCTAAAAGAAATGTTCATGGGCCTCTTCAAGGGGGCAAGCTCCAGTTGAGCAGAGCTCTATTACAATAATATCCAAGTTAGGGTTCTCATACCCTCGACTCTTACATCTGCCTTATTCTATTTTATTGAAAGGCCTTATTAATATCGACCTTTATTACATCTGAATATATTGTTCTACCTATGTGCGGGTTAGGACCCTAACATGTCTGCCCCCTTAAAAACAACCTTGTCCTCAAGGCTTGAGATGAGGAAATTGCTGCAAAATGGTAGCTGGTTCCCAAGTGACATCTGTTGGAGTTGTATATTTCCACTGGACTAGCACTTCCTTGATGGTTCTATGACATATGCGACACTCACGCTAGTCCAAAAATGATTCTAGATATAACCAAATGGATCCTTCTTCAACTAACTCTATAAGGTTGGTTTGAATTTGGAACTTAGCTCCAATGACCTTCTTTAAGCATGAAACATGAAAAGCAGGATGTAGCTTTGAATGACTAGGCAAAGCTAACTGATAAGCTACTTGTCCCACACACTTGAGAATGGTATTGTTGAGACCTGAAATTGACATCCCCATTACCCTATTATACTCTTCACCTATACCTTTTTGGCCTACCTAAGCTTGGGTGAATGACAAGAATGCTATCATTAGCCAGTGATAAGGTCATAAGGTAAAGTATGGTTAATTCATGCATTTTTTGGTTTATTGAGTTAGGGAATTGAATATTTCATGCACTAATGCTTCAATTTTCCATGTATAAATCTTTGACCTCTAGATATCCAACGTTCCTGTACTAGCTCATCTATCCGGTACCTGTGCACCAAGACTACCATTGTCTGAATCCGGTACCAAATGCATCCGGTACTAAAATCTCATCTGTTGCGATCCTATACCAACAACCGTGGACTGTTGTGATTTGGTACCACCATTTGTGCATTGTTGTAATCCGGTACCATCTACCTATCACGATCTGGTACCAATATAGAGAGACGAATGTACGAAGTTTATCCCCAGATCGCCCAAGACAACTGGTGGATGTTTATTTTCTTTAGCAAGGCTATGTTAGAACAGTTTGTTGATTGCCTCATCCTCATGCACTTCATGTCATGAGGATGAAGCTAAAATATGTAACCGAATAATTAAATTTAAACATTTGACTGATTTGCAAATCATTTCACCTTCTTGTGTTTCACGACTAAGACTATTAAATAGTCGTGGCAAGGATGGTGGAAGTGTAGGAGAGTTAGCATATTACCAACATGTGAAACAATGTGTGATATTGCAAAACATATTCTGAGTAAAGACTAATAGAAGAACATCGTTTATCTCCATGTCTTGATTGTCTATGATTGAATATGAGTTGAGTTGTTAACAAAAGTTTTATGTTATGTTTGAGATTTGAGTGAGAGTAATGTGTGGGTTGAAGACAAGCTTACTGTAGACTTCAGTAGCTGACCTATTGAAGCGACAAGGGACCACCACCCAACAAAATTCAACATCTTCGCAGACTAGCATTAACATTTGTTTTCAGTAGTGTAAATGTTAAATTACCTGAAGCTTTAACTCTGTTAAATGATAGAAATACAACTTAGAATAGGATTTCCATTATATAATTGCTTAGAGATCTTTACTTGCTCTATTTTTGCATATGCTCTGTTTTTATGAATTCGGTTTTTAGACATAAATATTGGCAGCAGTGGTCAGATATATTTGAAGGAGAACTAGTGAATTCCACAACAACACATTGTGAACCACAACATACTCGGTATATTGACTATTGAACTACCCATGTTATGTCTTGATGATTGATGTGTGATTTCCCTTTCAGAAATGTGGATTGCATAGTTATTTTTCTGGGTCAGATAGCAGAGTTGATCTGTCAAACCAACTCCATCTCATACTTGCATGTGCCATAATGGAGTATATAGCCTCTCTGTGAAAGACGACCAAAGTGTATTGCAATTTGCTATTTTGATTTGTTTCCACCATGCATAATCTATCCAGTTCTATAATCATGACATTAGAAATTACCTTTCTTATTGGTTTCTTGTAACTCTATTGATTACGAATCCTGGATTGATAATTAATGAGTGCATTATACTAAACATATAAGTAGCACAACATTTTGACGCCGTTTTCGGGGAGTTGCAAATGGTAGGAAGTGATTTTTAGCTTACATTATTTATATAATTTTTTTTAAGGCTGCTTGAGGGAGGAGGATAAAACGTTTAAGATGTGAGTGAAGAGCCATGCGACCACTAGAGTGGGGTTCTCCGAAGCCAGGTTGCCTTCTTACCTTCTAGATAGAATTAGGATTTCAATTCATTTAAAGAATCAAATTTCCATTTTATGCATAGATATAGAGATAACAAGGGTAGATTTGTAAGCTCCAAAGATTCAAAAACAACCCCCCCCAACTAATCCAATTGACACTGGTGCAGGAAAAATTCCACCAACAGAAAATTCAAGGGGAGCCAGCAAGGCTCTAGAAGGATAACTTAAAATGGAAGAATCAGTATTGGGATAGGCAGAACGTGAGTCTACTGAACATTTAGGAGACACAAAAAATCCAGTTTCTGAACCATCCATCAGTAAAATGGAAGAAGAAGAAGGAAATGCAGCCACAAAGACTGAGACTTTTGGGTTTACAATCTTGGATATTTCTAGAAACATCAACATGAAGAATATCCCACTATCATCGTTACCCACTTTGAGAGATATGTCAACTAAATATCCATATTTATTTTTATTCGAGTTTGACATATTATTTAGAATTTATGACTACTCAGACGATGCCCAAAAACTTAAGCTCTTTCCTGCTACAATGAAAGATTCATCCTTAAGATGGTTCATGATCTTAGGAGAAAATACAATCCTCTCTTGGGATCAAATGAAAGAAACATTTTTATGAAAATACCAAGACTATTGTAAGGATAATGTTAAAAATGACATTTTTAAAATGCAGCAAATAGAAGATGAAAGCCCTGAAGACTACTTAGAAAGGTTCTTATACAACTATCAAAAGTCAAAACTATTCACCACAGACCCAGCTGTAGTAAGAACTGTATTCTTGAAAGGTCTCAAAGATGATTGCATAGAAGTTTTAAACTTGTTAAGTTCAGGAGATGTACACCAAAATCCTTTTGCAGAAATTGTAGATTACTATAGGAGATACTCAAGAGGACAAGCTAAAATAGGCAAAGGACCAAGAGATCCTTCTAGCAGAAATAAAAAACAAAGCTTAGGGACTGTCACCAGAACTGAGTTAGGAAACTTATTGGAGAAATTTAAAATAGACATCTTGAGCACAATAAGTAACCAGTTAGATACTCTAAAACTGAAAAAGAAACAAGAAGAAGCTTCTTTAGCAATATTTTTTCATAGATGTCGAAAAAAGCACAACAACGAGAAAGAATGCCCATTAAATGTCATAGAAATTTGTGGTTTGTGTACACTAGAACACCCCACATCTGAGTGTCCAACCTTGCTTGAGCTACAAGCCATGTATAGGGGAGGAGTCTCACAAGAAAAAGCATACCCTTCCATAAGACCTTGGAGAGCCCAAAATCCCAATACATTTTATGATCCTAATACACAATATCAACAACAACAATGGGGTCCTTCCCTAGTGACCTATCCACAATGGACACCTCATCAAACTCAACCTTGGCAACAAGGTTGGAGGGGACCTATGTATGGAAATCCCTCTTACCCTACATATCCACAGTACCCAACAAACATTTCCCAATTACTACCTGGATTCAACCCACCACATATGCAAGATTTACTCCCACCTCCTATAAAACAACAATTTACAACCCCCTTGAACCCTAATCAGTAGCAACAAGTATCTATAAATGCCAATCAACAACTACAAAACCAAGCTGCCCACAATCCTCCGAGACCAACAACAATCCCTATCCAGCTAGTCCCTAACCCCAATAATCGACCCACCCACCCTGTGCAGAATATAGAAGTTCAAACCTTTCCCACCTATGAAATTCAACTACGATCGAGGGAAATTGTAAACCAATCAGATCATGTAGTCATAATTCAGGAAGAAAATGATAAACATTTTGAGGAAGAAAACAATCAAACCACCCCTGCAGAAGAATAGGCCTCTCCTCCTATCCAAATCACTTCTTAGTATGTATGAGTATCCCAACAAATTAATATCCCACCTTACCCTGAAAGACTATTAGTGAAGAAACCCTACCCACCCTTGCACATAGATATAGAAGATGAATTACAAAATGTGTGCATAAAAATACCTCTGTTGCAATCCATTAAGGATATCCCTATATATGAAAAAATCATAAGGGATCTTTGCATTAAGAAACTAGGAAGGAAGAAGAAGGAACCTCCTTTTGTTCAGGTAGTGGGACAATTATCTGAATTTATTTCTGAAATGCCATACAAATATAATGACCCTGGAAATCTAGTAGTCACTATCGAAATTAATGGCATTTATATACCAAAGACACTCATTGATTTGGGTGAAACTATTAAAGTAATTCCTTTTGACACTATGGAAAATCTCCAAATCAACCAGTTAAGACCAACCCAAACCATGATCGAGTTGGCAGATAAGTCAGTCATTACCCCTATAGGAAGTCTAGATGATGTCACAGTCACTCTGGCTTCTTGGGATTATCTAGTAGACTTTTTAGTCATTTATTCTAAATTGTAATCTAAACTAGGACACCATGTGGTTCTTGGTTTCCCTTGGTTGGCCATAGTATATGCCTTTATCAGCTTTTGGTCTAGTGAGATGACTATATCCAATGATAGACATAGACAAAAACTTGTCCTCTTCCCTCCTGCCCAATCAACACAAGAAATACCTATTTGGTTAGAAACCCTTATGGAGAGGAAGATTGCATCATACCCCTGTTAACACTTGAACAAGTAAGAGGAATACAAGAAAAATCAGATGAACAAGTCTTAAGCTTATTTTTGGCTGACACAAAGTGCATTGAATACCCAAGGTCTTTTGCAGAATTGTCACATATTTTTAGTTATGAATTTCAACAAACTTGGCACCCTGATATCACTCAATTATATACTTTATCACCAGCCTCCTTAGATAAGGAAGAAACTATTGAACTTGTTGAGATTAGCCAAAGAAAACCTTTATATATCAACTCTAGTTTGGAACCAGAACAAAAGACACAAGTGATTGAAATGATCCAAAGACAATTTGATGCCTTTGCATGGGATTATGCAGACATGAAAGGCATTCAACCTGACACATGCACACATCATATCTACACTAATGACCAAATCAGACCAGTTAGATAGCCTCAATGAAGGATGAATCCAACCCTTAAAGATATTATAAAAGAGGAATTGCAAAAACTCCTTCAAGCCAATCTCATATACCCCATTTCAGATAGTTAATGGGTATCTCCACTTGTCATAGTTCCCAAGAAAAATGGTAAGTGGAGGATATGTGTATACTTCCAGAAGTTAAACAAATCCACCCATAGGGATTACTTTCCCCTACCATTTATTGATCAAGTGTTGGATACCCTGTTTGGACAGAAGTATTTTTCGTTCTTGGATGGGTTTAGTGGTTACAACTAGATAAAAATAGAACCTAAAGACCAGGTGAAGACCACTTTCACCTACCCTTGGGGAACATATTCTTATAGGGTGCTCCCTTTCGGACTTTGCAATGCCCCAACCACTTTTCAAAGAGTTTTCCTAGCCATTTTCTCTAACTTGACCAATGATTGTGTGGAAGTCTACATGGATGACTTTACAGTCCATGGACAAGACTTCCAGGAAGCATTGACCAGTCTAGAAAATGTCTTGATTAGGTGTAGGGAAACAAATCTTTCCTTAAGTAATGAAAAATAAAAAATGATGCTCACTGAAGGTATTTTTTTGGGACATCACATTTCCGGTTCTGGAATGAGAGTTGATCCGGAAAATATTTATATCATCACACAAATCAGAATACCTTCCTTAGAAAAGGAAGTCCTCGTATTTTTAGGACATGCTGGCTACTATAGAAGATTCATTCTGAATTTTACAAGCCTAGCTACCCCTTTATTCAAATTATTATCTAAAGAAGTCGAATTTAAGTGGGATGATGAATGCCAAATATCTTTTGAAATTCTAAAACAGAAATTGTCAACTACCCCTGTATTAAGAGGACCAAATTGGTCCCTTCCTTTTCATATATGTACCGATGCCTCAGACACAGCCCTTGGGGTAGTCCTTGGACAAAGAGAAAATCAAATTCCCTATGCTATTTACTTTGTTAGTAAAAATCTATCTCCAACTGAAGTTAATTATACAGTCACAGAAAAAGAATTGCTAGTTGTAGTCCATGCTATCAATAAATTTAGACACTATATTACAACATATCAAGCTTTTGTACACATTGACCATTCATCCATCAAATTTTTAATGAACAAACCTGTAACAAATCCTAGAGTTACACGATGGCTCTTATTATTACAAGAGTTTAATATCAACATTATTGATAGAGATGGTAAAGATAATCTTGTGGTTGATTTCTTATCTAGAATGATTCATCTGGGAGATAATGCACTAGTAGAAGATAACTTTCCTGATGAAAATTTATTTTCTATTTCTATATTCACTCTGTGGTATGCAGATGTCACTAATTATCTTGTGACAGGGAAGATGCCTCAGAAATTGTCTCCTAGAGAAAAATAGAAAGTAATTTAACTAAGTGAAAATTACATGTGGCACAATGATTGCCTCTACAAAACAGGACCAGATTTGGTGATCAAGAGATGTGTAAGGGAAGATCAAGTTCATGATATTCTGCAAGCCTTCCATGATGGTCCTTGTGGAGCGAACTTCGTAGACAAGAGAACTGCTTATAAAGTTCTGCAATCTGGTTACTACTGGCCCCATATTTTCAGAGATGCTAAAACCTGTGTATCCAATTGTGATGAATGCCAATGAATGGGTAAGCCTACTGCACAAGACCAAATGCCACTTCAAAACCAAGAAGTTATTGAACCATTTGAGAAATGGGCATTATATTTTGTAGGGCCCATTAACCCTACATCTAAAAAGAAAAAGTATATACTTGTATGCACTGACTATGTGACTAAATGGGTTGAAGAAAAAGCTTTACCAGCTGCAAGTGAACAATCAGTGGTAGATTTCCTTTTTAATGATATCTTTACTAGATTTAGTGTACCTCAAGAAATTTTGACTGATAAGGGAACTCAATTTACCTCTCATCTAGTCAAAGTTGTTACAGAACAGTACCAAATCAAACACAGGAAATCTACACCCTATCAGCCACAGGCAAATGGAAAAGTAGAATCTACCAACAAATTTGTTGAGTCCATTCTTACGAAAATAGTACAGCTACACCATAAGGATTGTGCTGACAGATTATTAGAATCCTTATGGGATTATAGAATCACCTGGAGGAATGCAACAGGACATACACCTTATGAGTTGGTGTATGGGAAGCAGGTGCTTCTTCCTATAGAATTCCAGATCAAAACATTCAGGACTGTAGTACAAGTTGGCATGAACTTGGATGAAGCCCAACAACAAAGACTCTTGTATCTTAATGTGTTGGATGAAACCAGGTAGGAAACACTTCAAAGGACTACCCTCATTCAATAACAGAGAACAAAATGGCATGATAAGTATCTCAAAAAGAAAAAATTTCAACAAGGATATTGGGCCCTATTGTATGAAAACAGATTCAAGAACTTCAAAGGTAAGTTAACCACCCATTGGATGGGACCTTACGAAATTGACACTATCTACGATAATGGTTCAATCAGGATAAATACAACTGATGAACAACAAAAACCACTACTTGTGAATGGTCACCGGTTGCGAGTTTACAACAAACCTCTGTCAAAAGAAGAATTCCTGACTTGTATACTACATAATTCAGATATGCAGATGATCAGTAAGGAAGGAGACCTTCCTACTGATCCAAATTGATTTATTGGTTTATTTGAAATTTTTGTACATAGGTGTGGATCAAATTTTGTTTATAAGCTGAAGGTAACAAGAGATTCTTACCCCCTTTTGTTTTACTTTCTCAATTTCTTTTCTTTTTTTTTCGTAAATAAAATTCTATAATTTATTTGATCCTTCATGAACTTGCTAAACATTAGTTTGTAGGCATCAATAATATTATGTTCTACTTCAGTACCAGAAATCATGTTCTTGTCCGGTACCAACAGTTCGGTACCAAAAGTTTGTCCTTCTACAGTACTATCAAGACACATTACCTAATTGACAAAACCTACTACGCACACTTAAAAATATTATGTCAATTAATATGAAGTACAAAGCCATGCAAACAACCACTTAAGATGGAACCAAGAAGCCGAATGCAGTATCAAATGGCAGCCCTTGTGAAGCAATAATTTCTTTTGGTTCTGTTTCTTAAAAACAAAATAAAAGAGGGACAGAATCTTTACCTATGATTTCTAAAAGAACCATAATCCACTTCAAAGGCTAGAAGTTTCCTTTACCCAGTATTTCAGCATGATTTAAAGGAAAACTATATTATCCTATAAGTAACTATCTCACCCTAACCAGACTTCAATAGTATTCATTGGATTATCTTATTAAAGAGTAACATATGAGTATATGAACACTCTCTACCATGGGAAAACTACCAAAATTTTTACGGAAGAGGATGTACCAGTACCCTAAGGAAACTTTATGTCATTCTCTTATGGACAAATTCAGACAAAATTATACATTTGGATCACTCTAAAGAAATAATGTGCATTAAAGTTTATTTTTCCTTCAGACAAATCTTTAAAAGACATTCAAAAGAAGAGTATATGCCTTCCAACCCAATACCATCCTAGCCTATAAAAAGGTTTTCAGACGAGCCTCCCCTATCACCGTGCAAAGCACTCTTTAATAAAAACCAAAATAGGTGACTATGGACAAGAAGCCTCTGATGGAAAAAGGGTTTAAGAGACTAACCCACCAGGATACTGAACAGGTCTGTTGGCAGTGGGTACCGGTCTATGGTATGACTAGGAAAACCCATTAGGGTACTAAAAAGGCCTATTGGCAATGGGGAATTCTACCTGGGGAAGGCACCTCTCACTAATTATCACAAATACCCCACTGGAGTACTAAATAGGCTTGCTGGCAGTGGGTTCTGGTTGAAAAATGTCTCATCTATACTTGTCTAATTGAAAAATTCACTTTTGTCATCTAAAACAAAAGGAGTAAAGGTCATTATTGGCTTTCATGAGATACAAACTCCAGACGAATCAACAACATAATTACTCCAAGAAAATGTCCATTTGAGAATCACCCTAAGTCAACTTACCGGTCTGACATCTAAAGCCTACACTATCTAAGAAGGAAACTTCTTAAGAGTGGAGCCCTAACTGGGGAGTCTAATCTACTTATACTATGAAATTTATTATAACATCCAATGATAGTAAATATCTGAAGCAAGTTAGGTGGGATATGTTCTTCTGGCAAACATATAAATATTCCATGTTTCACTGTTGAATGCTACCTCTGTCAATAATCCATCAAAAGAAGGGAAATTTCACTTTTTAGGTATTAGATCATATGCTAGGTGATAAATGTAATTATGGAATTGTTTCTTTTTTCTCTTATCATCTTTTCTCCATTATGATATAAAATGTTGAATCTTCTTGCATACATATATACAACATCTTTGGCATGGGGGAAGGTCAAAGAGCCCTTTCAGAACTCTTTTTCAGACTCACATGATCACCCTGCAATACCAGATACAAAAGAAGATAAGCATAGAATAAAATAAGTACAGGATATTCTCGTACCAAGTTTTCAAGAAGCTTCAGTCTAAAAGGATGAATTTTGACAATTTACAAGCAGTCACACATGCTATGGTTATTGATCATACAAAGGTAAAAGCAAAGGTAACATGGTATTTATTTTCCTATGCTCATAAAAATACAATAAGTATGAAAATATATACTAGATCTTATGACCTTAGTATTAAAACCATGCACCTATCCCTCATACCCATACTCCTAAACCTAATCAATCCTCTCATAGTGCTCGAACATGGTTAAGGGCAACATCACACCAAAATATGAAGCATGTCTAGTAATGATAAGCCACGAATATATTTCATCCTTAAGCAATTCAAAAACCTATATTATATCATTAACCATGATCCAACATGTAATTCACTACCCGAAAGTCCAATTACCTATCCCAAAATGATACCTTGAACACCCAACGTCTTGTCCTCATCATTACAGTAATGGGTAGAAATGAAATGGGTTACCTGGGTGGTGAAGCCATCTAGATAAGCCTCATCTGGTCATAATTTTTCCTTACGGTATCCTTACTTAAACTTACCATTCACATTATGAACACCATCACCATATTTCCCCTTGTCAAGAGCTTTCTCTAGTCTCGAGCCTACTCCTTTCCAGTACCAAACCCTTACCCTCATCAATTGACTAAACCATTGCGCTACATCCGAATCCTTTTCTCACAACTAATGATGGTCGTTAGTAGACACGAACCGGTCTTCCAAATTTATAAGAAAACTGAGGAGTTCCAATTATGTCAAGAAAAATATGCTAGATTGGGATGGATGCCATTTCTGGAAAAATTCACAGGCTGGCACGAGAAGATATCTCATGAACTTATTCAGGGTTACGATGGAGATATTTCACATATAGGAAATCTACAACTGACAATCAATGAAGCAACCTTAAGGGAGGTCACGGGATTACCTAATAGAGGATCCAAATACTTCAAAGGTGTAGGAATCAACAAAGAAATGTGCCAATGATTCTTGAAAGAAGACCATCAGCACCCTAACTAGAAAAAGGGGATCCCTAGGAACTACATCAAGGAAGAGTATACTCCAATGATTACTAGTCTTCAACGATTTGTCACTTATGAAGGTAGGTATGCTGTGACCCTCATATATCATCTTAGGCTTCTATTACATTTTGAAGGAGGCCCTGCAATTGATTTCCCATATTTTTTGTGGATGAGTTTGAATAAAATGGTAAGAGGTGTTAAATCCATATCCAAAACTGAGAAGACTAGCATTTACCATCAAGGTCTCATTAAAATGCTAGTTTTACATGAGCTTAGGAAACAGAGGATTAGTTGGAAAACTCTTATCACTAAAAAAAAAGATGTGGAGGAAACCCAGCATGCTCCAAAGAAAAATAAGGAACCTCAAAAGCAAAAGGGCAAGAAGGATAAGACAACTCCACCATCATCTAGGGCAGTGAGCCAACATGAAAAAGCAGGATCTTCTTCCACAATCAATAAAAATTTTAAAAGCTCCAAATCAAAAGGTAAAAACAAATTAGTAGAGGAGACTTCAACATTGGCAATTGAGAAAAAGGGCCATCAGACAAAAATGATGAAGAAAGGGAAGCATAGCTCAGAAACTAAAAGTAAACAGTCTGTGGCACAACCCCCTGTCACCATTTCACAATTAGAAAAGAAGAAAAGGAAGCCTGTGAGCATCCCTGATCTGGTACCTCATTGTAAAAAAAAGATGAGGATCATGGCAAAGAAAGGAAAAACAATCATTGGTCCTCATACATAGGAAGATCCAATCGACCTTACCTCCCCTTCTAAATATTTATCAATCCAAGATGACATCCCTAGTTTGACCGAGGAGCAAGCCACTATTACTTTATGTGGGATGAGGGAGGAAGTTGATAAAAGGGAATGCATCTAGCCAGTAATGATGGAGTCAACAAAGACCTTGAAAAAAGAACAAATGAAGAAAAAGATTGGGGAACTACAAAAACAAGATCAAGAACTCCAACAAGAAGTGAAAGAATACCAACTCTTGGACAAGTATATCAAAAAGGAGAATGAACAATTGAAAGAAAGCATCCAACAACTTCAATACAACCATGAAGAGACTTCTAACAAGCTCAAGAAGGTATTACAATTCCTATAATATGTTAGTGTCATCCAAAGGAAGCTGACAGAAGAGGCCTCAGCCATCAACATCATTGATCCACCAAAGTAAAGAACACAGTCTCAATTTTTGAAAAAATTTGGGTTTGTTTTCAGTTGCATGAGGACATGCAATGATTTTGGCATGGGGGAATGTTGAGACCCAAAATTGATATCCCCATCACCCTATTATACTCTTCACCTATGCCTTTTTGGCCTACCTAAGCTTGGGTGAATGACAAGAATGCTACCATTAGCCAGTGAGTTCATAAGGTAAAGTATGTTTAATTCATGCATTTTGTGGTTTATTGAGTTAGGGAATTGAATATTTCATGTACTAATGCTTCAATTTTCCATGTATAAATCCTTGACCACTAGATATCCAGTGTTCCTATACTAGCTCAGCTATTTGGTACATGTGCACCAAGACTGCCACTATTTGAATCCGGTACCAAATGCATTTGGTACTAAAATCTCATTTGTTGTGATCCGATACCATCGACCGTGGAATGTTGTGATACGATACCACCATTTTCTCACTGTTGTGATCCGGTACCATCTACCTGTCACGATTTGGTACCAATATAGAGAGTCGAATGTACCAAGTTGAGCCCCAGATCACCCAAGACAACTGGTGGATGTCTATTTGCTTTAGCAAGGCTATTTTAGAATAGTTTGTTGATTGCCTCATCCTCATGCACTTCGTGTCATGAGGATGAAGCTAAAAGATGTAACCGAATAATTAAATTTAAACATTTGACTGATTTTCAAATCATTTCACCTCCTTGTGTTTCACGACTAAGACTATTAAATAGCAGTGGCAAGGATGGTGGAAGTGTAGGAGAGTTAGCATATTACCAACATGTGAAGTAGTGTGTGATATTGCAGAAGATATTCTGAGTAAAGACCAATAGAAGAACGCCATTTATCTCCATGTCTTGATTGTCTATGATTGAATATGAGTTGATTTGTTAACAAAAGTTTGATGTTAAGTTTGAGATTTGAGTGAGAGTAATGTGTGGGTTGAAGACAAGCTTACTGTAGACTTCAGTAGCTGACCTGTTGAAGCGGCAAGGGCCAACCTCCCAACAAAGGCCAACATCTTCATAGATTAACATTAGCATTTGTTTTCAGTAGTGTAAATGTTAAATTAGCTGAAGCTTTAACTCTGTTAGATGATAGAAGTACAACTTAGACTAGGATTTCCATTATATAATTGGTTAGAGATCTTTACTTGCTCTATTTTTGCTTATGCTCTATTTTCATGAATTTGGTTTTTAGACATAAATATTGGCAGCAGTGGTCAGACATATTTAAAGGAGAACTAGTGAAGTCCACAACAACACATTGTGAACCACAAAATACTCAGTGTATTGACTATTGAACTACCCATGCTATGTCTTGATGATTGATGTGTGATTTCCCTTTCAGAAGTGTGGATTGCATAGTTAGTTTTTTGGGTCAGATAACAGAGTTGATCTGTCAAACCAACTCCATCTC
This sequence comes from Picea abies, assembly GCA_900067695.1. Taxonomy (NCBI): domain Eukaryota; kingdom Viridiplantae; phylum Streptophyta; class Pinopsida; order Pinales; family Pinaceae; genus Picea; species Picea abies. The sequence goes on from CBVK0100704738.1 coordinate 18,682, forward strand.
ATACTTTCATGTTCCATAATGGAAAACCACCTCCATCTCATACTTGCATGTGCCATAATGGAGTAGATAGACTCTATGTGAAAGACACCCAAAGTGCATTGCAATTTTCTATTTTGATTTGTTTCCAGCATGCATAATCTAGCCAGTTCTATACTCGTGACATTAGAAATTACCTTTCTTACTGGTGTCTTATAACTCTGTTGATTACGAATCCTGAATTGATAATTAATGAGTGCATTATACTAAACATATAAGTAGCACAACATGTATAAGGACCATAAAATTTGGGTGCTAGCTTCTAACAATGCTCGACCTGGAGGGAAGTTTGCTTGTAAGGTTGCAGTCGAAGAAACACCTGATCCCCTTCTGCAAATTGACATTCAGAGCAACCTTGATCTGCTTATTGCTTCATGCGATTTTGTGCCATGACTAGATTCTCTTTAAGGGTACGGAGAATATCCTCTCTAGTTCTAAGTGTTAGGTCAACTGCCTGGACCTTCGAGGAACCTGATAAGTATGAGAGAACTGAAGGTGGCTTCTGTCCATATATCAAAAGGAGTCATGCATGTAGTTGTATGGTATGAAGTGTTGTACCACCATTCAGCTAGGGGTAACCATTGAGCCCACTGATTTTTCTTTTCCGAGGCAAAACACCTCAAATATGTTTCCAAACACTTGTTGACAACTTTCATTTGGCCATCAGTCTCGGGATGATAATTTGTGCTGAGATGCAATTCGGTGACTTGTATCTTGAACAGTTCTTGCCAAAAATTGCTTGTGAAAGTTGGGTCGCGATCAGAAACAATAGAGTGCGGCATGCCATGAAGCTTGAAGACCTGATCCATGGAAATTTGAGCCACTGTGGATGTTGTAAATGGGTTTTGAAGGACATAAATGAGCATACTTGGAAAGGTGATCAACAACCACCATGATGATGGATTTATTTCTTGATTTGGGTAAGCCGGTAATAAAATCCATAGAGATATCCTTCCAAATATCAGGTGGAATCAGGAGCAGTTGTAGTGTTCCCAGAGATTTGACTGTCTCTCCCTTGTTGTGTTGACACACATCACATTCAGCTACAAAATTATGAATGTCCCATTTCATACCATCCCATAAAAAGGAATGTTTGACCCTATCATAGGTTTTGGTGAACCTGGAGTGCCATGTTGTGGATGTAGCATGAAGCTTAGAAAGTACCATGGATTTAAGCTTTGATTGTTTATTTAAATACAAATGACCTTTTTATCGAATTTCATCATGGAGCCAAGAGTACGCTGGGGAGGCTGGAGCATTGGACTACAATTGTTGGATCAAATGTGAACTTTTGGGATCTTGTAGCCATTCCTGGCGAACGACTTAGAGCCAATCTGGTACAATGAATGAAAGAGAGAAAAGGGATCCTTCATCTTCATATTTTCAGGAAAGTGCATCTGCAACCACATTATATTTTCCTTTCTTGTAAATGATCTCATAATCATATCCAAATATTTTAGTCACCCATTTTTGTTGTTCTGGGGAGGAAATGTGTTGTTCCAGAAAATACTTGAGGCTTCGATGGTCTGTCTTAATTTGGAAACGTTTCCCCAATAGATAAGGGTGCCATAGATCAATTTCATGAAGAATAGCCAACATTTCATTTTCATATATTGATTTGCCCAGATTTCTTTCAGATAGTTTCTTGATGGTAAAGGCCAAAGTTTGACCCTCTTGCATAAGGACAACACCAATTCCTTTACCTAAGGCATCACATTCCAACACAAAGGTCTTTGTGAAATCGGGAAGGGCGAGGAATGGAGTGGTGAACATGGCCATATTCAAGGTTTGAAAATCTTGAGCAATGGATGGAGTCCAAGTGAAAGAGTTCTTTTTTATGAGAGCAATGAGAGGTGTTGCAATCTTCCTATAATTCTGAACAAATTTGCGATAATACCCTGTTAAGCTGAGAAGTCCACGCAAGCTCTTAAGAGTCTTTGGGTGAGACTATTCTTGCATAGCTTCAATCTTTTTAGGATCCACCCTGATGCCATCTTTTCCAACCAAATGGCCCAAGTATTCTACTTATGAGGTGCTAAAATCACGTTTAGACTGTTTCAGGAAAAGTTGGTTCTGAGAGAGTAGATGGAGAACTCGATCCACATGAGAAAGATCGTATGTCCAGGTTTTTCTATAGATGAGGATATCACCAAAGAAAACTAAGACAAGATGGCATGTCTCAGGTTTCACCAGCTATCTAGCCTTAAGATTTGCTAGTTAGCTGGTGAAAGCTCTGCCTTTCATCAGCTAACTGGTTATAATTCTACCTTCTACGCTGGTGAAAGTTCTATTTTATCTTTGAGAAGAAAATAATGCAGAGCAGCAATGATACTGCATAGATTGTTAGATCCTTCAGCAACTGCTCGATAAAGTGTTGTCGACACTTGATGTTTGGACCTCAGGTGACCTACAATGCTTGATTCAAGAATTGATATGCTAAGTAAGTGAGGAAAAAACAAATTAGAGATATCGAAATAACTTAAGCAATGACACCACAACTACAGAGCATACAAAGGGAATCCAAATGCACAATTGTTGTTATCTATGGCAGAAAATTGATAGCAGCGCAAGAAGGGTCTTCTTGCTACTTATCTTTTTAGCCTCTTCTTTTGGTGGTCCCTCTGTTTGAAATTCGTTCCAAAAGAGGAAAAAACCCCATTCCACCTGTTTATTCTTCAAATTTTCTTCAGCAAGAAGGGTAATGAGCCCCTGGTTGTAGTGCCCCTCACAAGTGATATATAAAAATATTTCTTTCAGCAATGCCTGCCACTGAGGTTCCATAAAGGACATTGGAATGTCCTTCTAAATCAATTTTTTGTGAATGAGCAGCAAATAAGATCTGAACTCTATATTTGATGGCACTATGGATTTGAACCAACACTCTCCAATTCTTGGTAGACCTATAAACTCCTCTATAGATGATTTCGACAAGGGTATGGGAAAAACCTGTAAATGAGCATGATTGGCTGCCCTTGGATTTAAGTACCTTTCAAATACAATCATTGCATTTCCATGCTTCCTGAAATATCTTTTAAGAGCATGCTTAAACTTCTGTAATTCACTATCTAAATCTGAAGGCAGGGAAAGAGTAGAAAGTAAATGTTCAATGGGAACTTATCAACACATGTTCTTCAACTAATGGACCCTTGGCTAGTGCGCAGTAAAAATTGTCCCCTACACTCACTATGAGATGAGTATCTAGACTAGGGCTTGACAAGCAAAACCAGTAGGGCTGATGTGTATTAGACACTGCATTTCTCCCTTTCTTTCCAGCATCAAGATCATGGCTAAATCTGCAGTCATCACCTTTGTCACATCTACCCTTCCTGACAAAATCAAAGAATATGCCAGGAGGAAGCAAATCAATACTCCCACCTCCATCATCTGAGCTATGGTGAAACTTGCACTCTGCACCTCTTTCACATTTACCCTTGCTAATAAAATCAAAGCATGCCCCTTTTAAGAAGGGATTTTTATTATCTGTATCATGTTTAAACTTATAACTTTCACCCCGTGAACAAGAATTAGAGGATAAAAACTAGAAACACAATATTTCAACATCTTCAGTGCCTCCTCTTTGCCGCTTTTTGGAGACATCATATCGCCAATACTGGGCATTAGAATCTTCAGGCCGTTTCTTTGTATCCTTTGCCCCAACAGATGGTTGCTCAACTTTAGATGGACAAGATGTTGAGTTTGAAGACCTTGCAAAAAGCTCAGATACAGACATCATTGATACAAGCGTGGGTGAAAATGCATGGATAAACTTCTCTTTCTTGTCATTACCAATAGCTTCATATCCATGGTTCAAGTTCTGCAACTAATTCTGATATCACAGCATTGTCTCCTGACATATGCTCAATTCATGAAGATGCTTCTACTAAGTTAATGCCATTGAAAATTCCTTGTGGTCATTCATTAATCATAAATAGATCAACAATGCCAGGTTCTTCAACAAAATCCCTCACTGCATCAATATCATCTTCAGAGTACACTCCTGCAGCTAACCCACCTGATGGACTTCTTCCTGCTAAGTAATTCCATTTTTAACGAGTCTTCCTCGATGGATCATGAGTCTTCTTAAATTTCAGGTGACGGTATCATGAAACTTGCAACAATGATCTTTTCTTTGTAACAGATAATTACCCCAAAAAAAATATATAACAATGACCAATTGCAGAGAAAAGGTCCTCGCAATGCATTAAGAAATAATGGATTTTACATGGAAAACCATAATCCAGCAAAATCTCTATTGATTTGAACCAGATATAATCCAATCCTCGTTGCCATTCAAATGGGTAGGGATATGGTTACAAATCTGACATACCAGGCGTGAAATACAAAGCATCGATCAATACGTAGTCCGGACTATAGATAGACAGTGGCGAGACACTTGGAAAGGTGCCATCCTTTATTATTCTCCACCCCCTGGATGATAAATTTGCTCGAGTTTCGACTATTCTTAGCCACCTTGAATGGATTTGGAGCTCTGATAGCGCCTCTGGATCAGATATTTACAGGATTTTTTGCTCACGACTCTCGAATCTTCATCAATGGCTAGATTTTTGCCACTTATGCCGTTGCCACCGTTCGATGATATAACTGCCCTGGATTTTCATGTTTCACCGCCAAACAAACCCTCAAATGCAGGATACGAGTGTCTAGGTGTCGATTTGCCAACGCCGAGAATACTTGCCAGGTATCGCCAGTAAGAAGAGAGAATAATTGACTGTATCTTTTAATTTTGATTACATTGCCTGATACATCCTCTCTGCCCCGCAAATCTCATATTTAACCTGACCATCAAATGTAAATATGCCCCAGTGTCTTTCAAAATTTCCATGCAGAATGCTCCTTTGTCCTCATCTAGCAGATTAAAAATATATGTTTCTATTTGGGAGATTTCCAGGCCTAAGTGGGGTGCCCTTGTTTCTTATAACATGGTTTACTAGTCCTTGAATGAATCTTTTTGCATTGTTGATAGTTGCATTGACTCCCCCATCTATTGGCTATCTAACCTGTCCAATGACAATTAGCATCTGCCCAAAAGCAATTTTTTTCAAGGCCGATTTAAGTGTATCCAGATTTCCATCAAATTACTTGTGCTAAACATTCTTCCCATCAACCAGTGGATGAGCCTTATTTTCAAAGAAGGCGTAATCTGCTGAAAGATTTTTATTTTGATAAATATTTAAGAAGGGAGAAATATTGATCACAAAGGGAGATTCATTGTTGTTGAGAAATGAAGCAAGCTGCTGCATAGTTTTATTCACATCAGGCTTGAAGATTTCCTTTTGATGGTAGCTTAGACTGATAGATATCAACATTGCAGGGAACCACAACTTTTATTTGGCGAGCAAGGTTTGCCTTTCCCAAGGCCTCTTGTATGTTAAGCACTGTGGGGAGTATAAATGCCTGAAAATATCCATTGTAACTCATGAGAAATGGTTCATTTCCAACAACAACATGCATGTATGATGAGTTTTCTCTCTAAACTAGAGTTTCAACCATATTTTTCCACTTGAATGAATCTGGAGCTGTAATTACGCGCCATGCAGCATAACACTATGAGTGTTGAGAACCAACACTAGTCGCAGCTCCATCATCAGAAAGGTAGAAGTAGAACCAGAGAAGACCAACTTCCAAGGAAAATGAGACAACGTACAAGACAGTCCTGAGAACAGCAAGCATGCCAGAGTATTGTGCCAATGCCTTCCAGAAAAGGAACAGAGAAAGAAACAACATAGAAGCAGCCATTCCCATGAAACTCGTTATAAGCAAGCTCTTTCTTCCCTGCTTGTCCATTGCCACAGCTGTACCAATGACATTTGAAGCTGACACAAGAGCACTTGCTGAGTGATTTTGACCTTTCTTATGTTTCCTCCCCTTTTTACCATAATCTACATCTTCTAGCAAGTGAGGCAAGTCCCTGTAAGTATCAGGCCCACAAACTACATCAACCATCTTGTCTGATTCAATTATTTTTTCTTTCAAACGTTCTGCCATGCACCCCAACACAAACACTTTTGGAGGAACAATTGACTTTGCTCATCCCTTTTCAAAAATGCTTTTTCTGCTTTCACCAGCTAACTCGCCTTATGATTCGCTGGTTAGCTGGTGAAAGCACTGCCTTTCACTAGCTAACTGGTTGTAAAATTGTCCTGTGCGCCGATGAAAGATCTGCCTTAGTCCAAAATGAACTTTCACCTCCAAAACTGTGATTCCATCAAAAACTCAATGTGTCTCTGCTTATTCAAGAATAAATGAAAGTGATCTACATTCTCGTAGGACGAGCTTATTTTTCTGTCTACTCCTACATCTAACCAATAGAAGTATATCGATCAAGTAAAAGTATACTTCCAATGCAGCCATGTCAGAAACTAATTTACAGGCATCATGCTAGATCTTGACCCGAAAAATAATGAAGGCCATATCATGCAGAAAATAGGTTTGAGAAGATGATAAAAATAATCTTCTTCTGACATAAATATTTTAACATCTATGCTGCTGATAGAATCTAAAAATTCAGTAATAGGGTCTTCAAAATCATAAAAGAATACCTCTTTGAACTATTGATCCAACTGACTATGTTGTTGCTGTTCTTTTCCTTCACAAAACTCAATGTTGAATGTAGACTGTGTGATCTTCGTTGAAGGAAAATACAAAGTCAATTCTTGATCTAAACCTTTATGCTGCCCTTCCTGTAAATGTCTGCTTCAATCTGTCTTTATCTAAAAGTAATCCTTTGTATCTGTTACATATTCGAAACTATCTCCTACGAATCTGTCAATCTGCTTAATATCTTCAATGTTTTCAGAGAGAAAAACCTAATCTTTATGACAACCTAAAACAATAGATGCATTTGAAATGATGTCAAAAGCATCACCAAGGTTGTCATAGTGTGGATTATTGATCTCCTGATCATGATGAAGATTATTCTCTACAACAACATACTCTTCCTGAGTGTTAAATTCTTTATTCAAAAAATTGAATTCATGTCAACACTCGGGATAGAGAAGGTCATTTGAAAATTGATTTTTACAAAACATATGAAAAGCAGCATGAAAATTTGCTAAAGAGCTGACACTTACATCTGGAAGAGACTGGCACTAGTCAAGAGCAATCCCCTCTAATGAAAATTTGAAAAGCTTGATTTGAACATCTTCATGTACAATTTCAAGCCGGTCAATGAAGTCACGGAAATCCAACAAATGTTCAGCTGGTACTTCCCACTCTTCACCTCGAAATCTAGGAAGGCTATTTTCCCATTCATCTCTACTAGGCACTAGATTAGGGAAACCAACAATACTTGAGAAATTGTAGAATGCATACCTCTTTGCTAAGATCTGATTCATTTATATACCAATGGAGTCGCCAATATATCCGTTCTTCATGGAGTCGCCACTGAATTTGTCCTTCATGGAGTTGCTAGATAGATGATTACAACCGAAATAATGTCTAGGCTTTGTCTATCATCAAAGCTGGATCTATGTCGTCTCCCAAGGAAGCTGAGCTTCAATCTCCTCTCCCCGACAACGGCGCCAATTTGTTATCACTTCAAGAAACTCCTTAGGGTTGTAGGCTAAGGATGCTTGGTAACGTAATAAATCATGAATAATGAAAGTGTGGATCAATGGGATAATAGAGATTAACTAATGAGAAGAAAACTCACAATGCAATCGAATGAAACAGTGCTTTTAGGAATCAATGAATAGACAGAGTAATATCAAAAGGTATGGAGAAAACTGATCTAGATAATCAAGTACAGCAGTGTGTAGGATCATACAAGCCAACAAGAATTCCTTTAGTTCAAGTTTATGAGCTAATTAAGAAGATGATAGTTTTTAATAGCTGAGCTAAACTGAAATAAAGTACAGAACATGGAATAGATGAAGAAATCTGTCATTAACAACAAAAGAAGATTGATTATGTATTGAAAAATAAGTGTCTTAGTACAATAGCCAAAAAAGTATCCAAAATTGAACCCTCTAATCCTCCAAATGTCTTTGGCTTTATAGCCTTACAAGATGAAATCTAGATCCTTGAAAGATGGATCAGATTTTATAAAAATAGTCAAACCAAAACAGATATAACAAGTGTAGGATTAGATCCTATAAAAATGGATCTAGAATGGAAAATCAAAACAAAATAGGAAAGGTCCTATTTAATGATTTCTAAAAATAGAAGATTGTTGATGAAGCTCAGTTTTAGCCTCCCAAGGCTATTTGATTTGGTCCTCCAAAGCTAAATTCGAATTGGGTGATGTGTCATTTGATCCCTATCAATTTTCCCTTGAAAATGACCAAATCTAGTCAAAAAATTCCCTTTTGACTTTCATCTCCAAGAATGGCCTTCAGATTTTGATTTGATAATTCATAACCAGCTTATTGAAGAAGATTTCAAACCATTCAAACCCAAAGAATCTCGATCTGGGAAAAAATTCAGTTGTTCTAGCCGTGACAGGCTTTCACCAGCTAATTTACCTGAAGATCTGCTCCTTAACTGGTGAAAGGCGGAGCTTTCACCAGCTAACTAGTTATAATTTTGCCTTCTGCGCTGGCGAAAGCATAGATGTTTTCAAAATCAAATTACTCAGTCATGGAGAGTCTGTTTTCCATGCTTAAATAGTCAATCGAAATCTACAAATCCTAAGCTTTCCAATGGTGCTTTCAAATATGCATTTGGAGCCCAGGAAACTATTCAAATTTTCCCTACAATATTAGGCATCGTTCTTTCAAAAATGCCAGTGCGTTTTTGATCGCTAACACATGTTTTTCTATAGATGAGGATATCATCAAAGAAAACTAAGATAAAATGGTGGAGAAAAGGACAGAAGACATGATTCATGAGGCTTTGGAAGGTGGAGGGGGCATTAGACAAGCCAAAGGGCATGACCAAAAACTCATAATGGTTGTGATGAGTTCTATAGGCAGTATTAGGAATGTCTGCCTCTTTCATATGTATCTTGTGGTAGCCCAAACGAAGATCAAGTTTAGTGAAGAATTGGGCACCACTCAATTCATCCAGGAGGTCATCAATGACAGGAATGGGGAATTTATCTTTGATGGTAATTTTGTTGAGGGCACGGAAGTCAGGACACATTTGCCAAGAACCTTCTTTCTTCAAGACCATGACTATCGAAGAAGAGTAGGGGCTCGTACTAGGGCGGATAATGCCTACATTAAGGATTTCCTGGACCATTTTCTCAATTTCATTTTTTTGGGAAAATGGGTGATGATAT